>VONZ01001008.1:0-253283 GCA_012976165.1 Labeo catla | reverse complement strand
GTCTTCTCCAGCAGCTGTGCTATTCTAAGCAACACAGGCAGGAAGAACAGAGAGAGCAGAAATAGATGGATGATATTGGGACAGTAATGCCAAACTCCTTGTAGTTTTACTCTGCAATACTTTACAGTAATCTACTCTAAATATGCTCTACTATACTCTGACGTTACAGTGCCTAAACTCAACACTAGTCCACTCTGCTCAGCTCTATTCTGTAGTATATTCTATTTTATTCAGTTCTACTTCTTCTAGTTCTAATCTTTTCTATTATTTTCTTTTTATTTTACTCTAAATTTATGCTGTTATATACCACTATATTCTGCGCTACTTGTCGTACTGTTTCTCCCATTTTCTGTTCAACTCTACTAAACTCCATTTAATTCTACTTTAATTCTACTCTTTATTCTACTATTCTATTTTTCTACTTTCTGTGTGGTTCTAATCAACATTTATCATTAGTATTATATGCCAGTTTTAAATTATTCTACTGTTTAAATTAACTCAACTGTATTATAGTGTTAGTTTACTTGATTCTAATCTTCTTAACCTTATTCAGTTCTATTTTAGTTGTCCTTATTCTACTCTTATTCTGCTACTCTGTATGTGGTTCTAATCAACTATCTTCTAGTTTACTGAATTCTACTCTACTCAGTTGTTTTTATTGCGATTTATATTCTGAACTCTATTCTGTTTTACTTTATTGAATTATGTTCTATTTTAACCTTACAGTATTATATGCCAATTTTACATTATTCTACTCTTTGTACCATATTCTATTCAACTCAACTCCATTATAGGATTAGTTTACTTAATTCTACTCTTCTTATCCTTATTCAAGTCTATTTTAGTTGTCTTTTTTCTGCTGTTTATTTTGCTACTTTCTATGCGGTTCTAATCAACTTGAATCTTCTAGTTTACAGAATTCTACTCCCTCAGTAGTTTTGTTATTAAGTTTTATATTATATCCACTGTTTCACTTTACTCTATTCTGTTCTACTTTATTGAATTATGTTCTGTTCTATCTCTATAGTATTATATGCCAGTTTTAAACGATTCTACTGTTTGTACCATATTCTATTCTACTCAGCTCTGTTATAGCATATATTTGTTAATTCAATTCTACTCTTCTCAACTTTATTCAGTTCTATTTTAGTTTTCCATATTCTACTCTTTATTCTTCTACTCTCTATGCGGATTTAAACTACTTTTATCTTCTAGTTTACTGAATTCTACTCAGTTGTTTTATTATTGCATTTTATATTATCTCCACTCCATTTCACTTTACTGAACTCTGTTCTGTTTTACTTTATTGAATTATGTGCTGTTCTAACTCTATAGTATTATATGCCAATTTTAAATTATTTTCTTTTTGTACCAGATTCTGTTCAACTCAACTCTATTATAATATATATTAGTTTACTTGATTCTACTTTTCTTGACTCTATTCAATTCTATTTTAGTTGTCCTTATTCTACTCTTTATTCTACTACTCTCTATGCGGTTCTAATCAACATTTGTCTTCTAGTTTTCTCAATTCTACTCTACTCATTTGTTTTATTATTATGTTTTATGTTATATCCACTCTATTTCACTTCACTAAACTGTATTCTGTTCTACTTGATTGAACTGTGTTCTGTTTTAACTCTATAGTATTATATGCCAATTGTAAATTATTCTACTGTTTGTACCATATTTTTTTCGACTTAACTCCATTATAGTATATATTAGTTTACTTGATTCGACTCTTCTCAACTTTATTCAATTCTGTTTTATTTGTTCTTATTCTGCTCTTTATTCTACTACTCTATGCTGTTCATTTATCTTCTAGTTTACTGAATTTTACTCTACTCAGTTGTTTTATTATTATGTTTTATATTATATCCACTCTATTTCACTTTACCAAACTCTGTTCTGTTCAACTTGATTGAACTATGTTCTAACTCTATAGTATTATATGCCAGTTGTATATTGTTCTACTGTTTGTGCCATATTCTATTTGACTCAACTCTATTATAGTAAATATCAGTTTACTTGATTCTACTCTTCTCAACTTTATTCAATTCTATTTTAGTTTTCCTTATTCTACTCTTTATGCTACTACTCTCTATGTGGTTCTAATCAACATTTATCTTCTAGTTTACTGAATTCTACTCTACTCAGGTGTTTTATTATTACATTTTATATCCACTCTGTTTCACTTTACAGAGCTCTTTTCTGTTCTACTTTATTGGATTGTGTTCTGTTCTAACTCTATAGTATTATATGCCAATTTTAAACAACTCTACTATAGTATATATTAGTTTACTTGATTCTACTATTCTCAACTTTATTGTACACCATTGTACTCTATTATATTCTACTATACTCAAATATACTTTATTCTCTTCTACTCAGTTCTGTTCTGCTCCGCTCAAGTCCTCTGTACTCTACTGTATTTTACTCAATTCTGTTCTAATGTTAACTCTGCTTTACTCTGATCTTCTCTGCTATATTGTTTTTCTGTTCTCTATAGTACTTCAAATAGTGAAAGTGAACGTAACATTCATTTTTTTTGTGTCCTTTTTGACTATTAATGTTCCCATTAATTTGTCAGCTGATAAATACGCTAATTAATTGTGCAAGCGTTCATTTAGTAACCTATCACTTCCTCTTACTCCACAGTATCATCATGTATAACCACCTACAAGAAAACTCCGCCCCCAGTCCCGCCCAGGTCAACACCCACCAGACCATACATCTCTATAACAGCCCAGAGCAGCACAGAATCTGCACAAGATGCCTACAATGAGCTCACCGGTGCTGGTCCTGCTAACCGGGCCTTAGCAGCGGTCCAGTCAGGCCTCAGCAACTCCACAGAGAGCATCGATAGCATGAAGGCCCTGACAGCAGCCATCGAGGCAGCGAACGCTCAAGTCCACGGCCCAGCCAGCCAGCATGTGACCAACAGCACCATTACAATCGCCACCGCCACCAGTAGCATAACACACATCTCACAGGACGCTAAGAGAGATGCCCTCAGGAAGTGCCTGTCCATAGGGATACAGGTTCGCCACACACACTAACATACACACATCTGTGTTACCTATAGGGTTACAGATTGTATAAGCAAAACTAAAGAAAACAGGAAACAGAGAGTTATGTGTCAGCTTACAAGAAGTACATAAATAGACATTCATCTACTCATATATGTGGATAAACAGACCGTGTCTCATAACCTTCAGAACGGCATACTGCTATATAATAAAGATATGGCAAAAAAAGATGCGTATGTCAGTTTGCAATTCCAATGTGTGTGTGTCTGTGTTTAGGTGGACGGTCCTGAAGAAACCAACCAATCAGAAGTGCACTGCAAGTTTCAGTCGGTCGGCATTCAAGTAGAGGAGGAGAGATGGTAAGTTTATCTACACCCACTCACGCTCTCTCACACACATCCCTGCAGCATATTCCATTACATCTCCATCCTGTAACTCCCAACATACACTCATGCAAATAAGATAGTCTCTGAAAACATTACAGATGTGAGGATAGTGACTATGAAAGTTTCTGAAGAATGGAAGGTGTAATAGAAGAGAGGAAAGAAAGTGAAAGAGAGAGTTGTCATTTCAAGCACATGCTCCTGTGACAAAGACCCTCCCATTCTCTGTCTCTATTTCACACACACAGCTGTCCCTATCATGGTGGTTTGGACACTGGGGCCTCCTGAAAGGGTAAAGGAGTGGGAGGCAGAGAGACAGCTGCTCTGTGTGTGTATGCGGGTGTGTCTATGTGTGCGTGCACGGCCATCTGTTGCTGCGCCCATTATGAAGCAGGCAGGCTGCTGGGTCACAGACATGGTCAAGTATCGACCCCCTGTCTCACTTCTCTCTCTCTTGCTTTCTTTGCTTTCTCTGACTCGCACACCCTCAGATGACACCGTTTTAGCACCCTGTGAGAGGGAGGGACATAACGACATGAGGAGGTAGAAGCTGCTAGATGTTCAGTCTCTGTGTGTTTCCCTTTAAGCTCTGCTATAGGTCCAGCCAAAGCATCGTAAAATCACCATCTCACGGCCAAAGTGCTATTCAAGAGTGCAGATCAAATGCCAGGACAAATATGTTACACTCACACACACATACTGTGTATAAACAGATGTTTTATAGAAGGTCAGTTATGTTTAGAGTCAGTTGCCCTGTTCTAAAAGCTAGTGAACTGTCTATGGAGGCAGCATTTGAAGACATGTTCCCAATACTGGTACCTAATGGACAACGTATTAGCCAGATTTGAAGACAGCATTGGATACATAATGCCATGATGCAGAATATTACATTCAGTAAAAAAAAAAAACATTAGATTTTATTTTTAGGGCCTGAGCACTGAGCACTGTTCTTTTTCTCCAAAATGAATCGCATTTTTGACGGCCTAAACATGCTCGGAAACTCATGAAACCTTCCTCTTAAAGATTTAAACAGATCAAGACCAAATTTGGTCAGTGTATTATAAAGTCCCTTGTGACATTAAATTGCGAAGATCTTGAGTTTTCGTTGGAGGGCGTGTCTGTGGTGGCCTGACAAACTTCGATCTTTTTGAATGTTGGTCTCATCCGCATCCAGCTATCTTTAGCTGTACAAAACAGCTTGTTTTGCTGCTTGATATTGCAAAATGATGTGTCTTATCATATTATTTTAATGTTTTATCTTAATTATGAGCATTCTGGTTTGTAGAGCAAACACTTTTACCATTTACTGCACTTACTGCTTTTACTGTTATTCTTTTTGTTATTTCCCTATATCGGCTAATGAACCGGAAGTCTCACTCATAGGTTTACTTCCGCGTTAAAGAATAAGGTGGATTGGTTATACATAAATTCCATTCAATACTGAAAGATATAGAAATTGTTTAGTTTAAAATAGACTATTTTACCCAATATTTATGTATGCTATGCATATTTTTATGCTTTATAGAGTGTTGTGTAATAAGCTTAGCAATAGGCTGCGCTAATGTTGAACCATTGTAAATATATTTCATTAATTACTAAAATGTAGAAAATACAGTGGGGGATTGCTGCCACACATACATTATTTTTTCCACTCAATTATGTCCTAAAAAGAGATGTTATGTCCTTAAAACAGCATAATTATCTCATTAAAACAATGTAATTATCTTGTTAAAACAACATCTTTACTTGTAAGATGTTATGTCATGAAAACAACATTAACCTGTTAAAACAACGTTTTCTCCTAATAACGACATGTTTTCTCATTAACATCTCATTTTTATGAGAAAAAATGTTGTTTTACCAAAAAAAAGATGTTTTAACAACGAGTAAACAGAGATGTTTTCTCATTAACATCTCATTTTACCGAGAAAATGTCATTTACCGAGAAAAGATGTCATTTTAACGAGATGATGTCGTTTTAGCAAGAAAACATCGTTATTACGAGAAAAGATGTTTTAACGAAAAAAGATGTCATTAAAACAACTGTTATGTCGTTAAAATGACATAATTATTATTAAGTGACATTTTCTCATAATAAGAGATGTTTTCTCGTTAAAACAACATAATAGTCTTGTTAATACAACAGCTATGACAACACTTTTTCTCATAAAAACGAGATATGTCGTTAAAACAACATAATTATATTATTAAAACAAAATATATCTAATGTATAAAAATTGTTTTGTCTAAAACAGACTATTTTACCCAATATTTATGTATGCTATACATATTTTTATGCATTGTAGAGTGTTGTGTGATTAGCTTAGCAATAGACTATGCTAATGTTGAAACATTGTAAATATGTTTCATTCAGTATTGAAATGTATAAAATATGGTGATGGATTACTGCCACCAACATATTATTTTAAGGTGTCCTTGTTACACGTTACATGTACATACTTTTATAATAACAATTAGTTATGCATAATTACATGCAAGTAACCCTAAGCCAAACCCTAATCCTAACCCTAACCCTAACCATATAGTAAGTACATGTAGTTAACTATTATTACTCAGTACTTAAATGTATAATTACACTGTAACAAGGAGAAAGAAAGTGTAACTATTATTTTTTCCACTCCATGTCGTAATAACGAAATGTTATGTTGTTAAAACGTCATAATTATCTTGTTAAAACAACATCTTTTCACCTAACAATGAGATGTTTTCTCATTAACATCTCGTTTTTATCAGAAAATAAAGATGTAGAATTTAACTTTGTTTAATTTAATGCATCTTGCTGAATAAATTGCATTTTAAAATTATTTTAAACACTACCAGTCAAGAAGTTTTTTGAACATTAAGATTTGTAATGTTTTTAAAAGGGAATTCTCTTTTGCAATTTATTCCTGTGATCAGCTACATTTTCAGCATTGTTACTCCAGTCTTCAGTGTCACATGATCCTTTGAAATCCCATTCTAATATGATGGTTGCTGTTTAAGAAACATTTATTATTATTTTCCAATTATATAAAGAGCAAGCTGAGTACATTTTTTTTCCAGAGTTCTTTGATAAATAGAAGATCCAAAAGATCCAAAGCATTTATCTAGAATAAAAAGCCTATGTAACATTATACACTATTCCATTTCAAAAGCTTAAAAGTCAGTATCTTTTTTTTTTTTTTTTTTTTCCCTTTTTTGAGGAAATTATAGAAATTAATACTTTTAACAAGGCTGATCCAAAAGATTTCTATTTCAGATAAATGCTGTTCTTCTGGACTTTCTTTTCATCAAAGAAACCTGAAAAAATTCTACTCAATAGAAATTCTACTTAAATAGAAAACAGTTATTTTAAATAGTACAACTTTGGATCAAATAAATGCAGGCTTGGTAAGCAAGAGAGACTTTAAAAAAAAAAAAAAAACATTAAAAATCTTACTGTTCAAAAACTTTTGACTGGTAGTGTACATTAATTAATTAATTAATTTTTTTTTAAATCTTACTGACCCCAAACATTTCAATTGGTAGCGTACACTGTAAATATATTTGCCTTATGCTTTGTACTATAAACCGTGTTTTTACAGACTGATAAATAAATAAATCTAAGGAAATGGTTTACATTACAGTGCATACTGTGGATTCTTCCACATGAAGAGTAATTACCGATTACACATGACACAGAATCAATAGATTCACTTTCATTTCACTTTTTCAAAATTGCTACAGTGTAATCGGAACCAATTGCATCCAGAGTCTTGGCGTCCCAGAGTTTGACATTGCTAGGAATGTACTTGATCTGATCTATGCTCAGACTCTGGCTTGGTAAGTCAATATCTGCATCTCTTCAGCTCTATACTTTGATATTCCTTCCAGCTGATTGCACTGTCTCTTTTATCTTTCTTCCTGTCTGCCCAGGATTGGAATTTACTTCTCCCCCCTACTTCCTGTAATGCAAGTCCTAAAACTGTTTATCATCTTTTACTTGAAAAAGGTAAGCACCATTATAGCATCCCTTTGTCCTTGCAGTAAAGATTATATTGCATGTTGTTAGTCTTACGGTTCCTGTTTCAGATCAGTCTGAGTATGAACTGTCAGCCTCCCAAACACAGTGGCAGAGCCGCTCAGATTCAAACCGTCTTCATCGCCCTACTCTTCTTCCCTTCGTTTGTGGGCGCGCTATCCATGGTAGCATTCACAGTGTGGAGGTGTGACTCTTTCATTTTACATTTTCAATTCATCGATTGTCTTCAGACCAAGTGACATCTTCAGTGCTACACTTTGTTTTGTGTACTTCATGAACACTTTCAAACTGAACTCTTGATAAGCTGCTTTTCAGATGACAGAATGCATTGTGTGAACCAACCACTATATGTTACAGTTTTTTCTGGTTATTTTGCAGTCTGAAGCCCTCAAGTGAGTGTGGGCCCTTCCAGGGTCTCGACACCCCCTTCCACACCATTTTCAATTGGACTGATTCTATTCAGGGCCCCTCTGAAACTAACTGGGTCTGGTGGATATTTGAAAACATACTGAGAAGTGAACTCTTCTACTACCTGATAAGCCTTATCATCCTGTAAGGTCCATTTTTACACCAAAGGAAAGCTTTTTCCTGGACATATCCTGATGTCTTCTCATTCCTCTCTCTCTTCTTTCAGAGTCATCACTTATTTTCTCTGGCAAATCACTGAGGGACGGAAACAGCTCATCAACACTCTGCGACAGCAGATTGTGAATGTGAGTGCTGAGATCATACGAACCTCACTTCAGGGTCATCACAAATTCTATAGATAATAGTTTTAACCTCACTGACTCCATTCTTCTTCCATCTGCCTGTCAGGAAGGAAAGGACAAAGCATTTCTTTTGAATAAAATGCAAAAATTACAGAAGGAAAGAAGGGAAAATGCATCTTACAGACCTCAGGTGTGTGTTTCTCATGTGTTCTGTCTGGTTCCACCTACTTCCTCCTTGCATCTAGTTATCATTAGTAAAATGCTGTACTCAACAGAAAGAGAAACATATTGCAGATGTGGAGATTTCAGCCTAACACAGATTATCTCAAGGCAGTACAGTCCTTAGCAGGCTTTAAAGAAGCCAGAATAGGGCACCTACCTAATAAAGCTACTCTACTGCCTGCAAACAAGATTTATGTAGTTCACGTGTTATGATGTCCTATAAAAGCAGAAAAAGGTACCAACAGCATTTATTTCTAGATCATATATTGAGTAAAGCTGAAATTGAACTTGCGCATTTGATCAGTTTTGCTTAAGCTGTTATTGTAAAGGCATTTTTCTCATTTGAAAGCACTTTCAAACATTCTGATCTTAATTTCTGTCATGTAGGACTATGACCAGACACCACATTTCAACCCAAACTGGATGAATACGCTGCCCTTGGATATGTGAAATATATTCTTTAACTATTTTTATACTGTACATGCTTTTTTCTCTTTTTTTGTAAATATTGCTTTAATCTGTAACTTATTTTGAAAATATCAACTATCTGGGTGGGAAGAGGAATGATTTGGGAACATCAGCTGTACTGGCATAGGAAATGGCATTTTGTGCTTGTCTACTGTAGTAGGTGACTGTGTTTCCTATGGAGCCTTGCACATGTTATGTTTGAAAAAGAAAAAAAAAAAAGATAGTCGGGTCACAAATTAAGACTTAATATTAAGTCACTCCCACACCTTATTTATTTGTTCCCTTGTTTTAGATCAATCATGGTCATGTAGTAGAGTTTGACTTCATTTATTTTTAATTTTGTTAAATAATGGCTATGAATAAAACAATAGGGCTGGGTAAAAAATATTGATTTATCAATTTTATTCGATTCTTATTTTTACAATATGATATTGACTCAGAAATCCCAAGAATCGATTAGTCTGACTTGTTTTGAGTAATGAACGGAACATTATAGTGCTCCTCTCATCCAATAAATCGCAATAGGGTCATTCTACATAAATGTCCACTTTTGGTACGGCAAGATGTCTTAAAATGCATTTCTTTTTCTAACATTTAGACCACATTACTAGATTACCTTTTGACTATGAATACATATAAAAGACAGCTTAATGATTTTTTCTTTTTTTGTCTTTTTTGTGCAATTATTTACCATGTACCATTTTTTTTGTCACTGTGACACAAAGTGTTACCTTCTTTGGCAATATTAAAGGTTTTTATGAAATATTATTTCTCAGTTATTTTCAGAGTCATCAGAGTTACAGAAAAATAACTGAAAATGTAATAAGGAGAATATGTTTTCTTTAATGTGACCGGAAATAAAAACACAGTAACATCAGTGACATACATAAGATCTGATATACTGATCTTCACTTCTGTTACGCCATAAGAAAGGTAACACCAGTGATAATTTTCATGAAAAATGCATTTTACAAAATGGCTGCTGCAAGGTATCAAACCACGTTGTCAATCATGGTATACTCGCTAAATTAAGCAGTTTAATCCATTTGTATTTGTTTTTTTGTTTGTTTTTTTACAATTCCCTAACAGTAAAGTGGGTCACACCAGTGACTTCAACTAAAAGCTTCATATGAAATCAGGAGATAAATGAGAAAATTTCTTATAATTGAAAAGGGACAGTGGGCTTAACATGGGCCTTTTTTCATAGATCTTTAGGAAATAAGAAGGAAGTCAAGTGACGTCATCAGTGTGATTTTTATTTTAAAATAAATGATTTTTGTTAAAAGGTAACACCAGTGACAACTCCAGGGGACCACTACTTTTATTATATATTTTATAAAATTTCCCTCTGTACATGGCTGTGGGGACGAGCGGTTTTGTGGTGCTTGGAATTTTCTATAATTAATTTAAAAACAAATATTGGCACATTAATGGCTCAAGAAGGTGTAATTGTTCAAATAACACGGTTTCATTAACCCTAAAGTGGTTTTCAAATGTAATATTTCTGTAAAGGCCAAGGACGGAAAAAGGACATTTCCATGGAATGACCCAATAAGCTTTGTGTTGTGTTACTTTTGATATGCAACAAAGTCTCAGATTCCAAATTCTGGCAATTTTATTACAGTATTCAAATGTCGTTTTGGCGCTGTTTAATAAGGAGTGACAGATCGCTGTAGCGCCTCAGTTCAGCAGAAACGGCATGTGAATTGATGATCATGTCCTCTGGTTTAAAACCAGTTTTATAATAAAAAAACATGAATAAACATCTGAAGGTGTGTTAAAAGAAAGAGTACAACTTACCGAAATCCGTATCCTGCCTCATGTAATCGCTCAATCAGAGCTTCAACCGCGGAAAGACGTCAGTATAACAGCATGTAAACAATATGTCACATAACGTAACATTTACCTCAGAAAAAACATATCCGGTGACCATAAACTAATTGGTCAGCTAGAAATATGACCTATAGAGAGGAGAATTTTGCTAAATATATGTACCATGTAACAGATTGACTAAATTTTTACTGTTTTTCAAGGTTTAATTAATGTTTGAATTAATCCGTCAAGTTTGTATGACACCGTTTTAAATGTTTTAAAACACGAATTGGAGTAAAAATAAAGTTATATAGGCTAATTGTAACTTTACTATTATAAAAAACTTCACTGCGTATAATTTAAGCATTAGTAAACAAATAAGTTAATTTTAACCTTTAATATTATAGTAATGTGTAACCAACTGACTCTTATAATTTACAGCATTAGTTGATATTTTTTTTTTTCCCTTGAGAAAATTTGACATATACTGTGTACCTGATATACATCCAAAATAATCAATATCGAAACTAATCGGTATCAAAACGCAAGCTTGTGAATCATTAAATCTGTCAAAACCCAGCCTTATAAAACAAGTGAACAAATGTGACCCTGGACCACAAAACCAGTCATAAGGTCATTTGAATTAAAATTTATTATATAAATAAGCTTTCCATTGACGTATAGTTTGTTAGGATAGGACAATATTTGGCCAAGATACAACTATTTGAAAATCCAGAATCTGAGGGTGCAAAAATTGAAAAAAAAAAATCACCTTTAAAGTTGTGAAAATGAAGTTATTAGCAATGCATATTACTAATCAAAAATTATGTCTTGATATATTTACTGTAGGAAAGTTACTAAATATCTTCATGGAACATGATGATTTTTGGCATAAAAAAAATATAATTTGACCCATACAATGTATTTTTGGCTATTGCTACAAATATACCCATGCTACTTATGACTGGTTTTGTGGTCCAGGGTCACAAATGAATAATTACATTTTTTGTCGTGTTCAAGGCTTCATAATTTCCTCATAAGAGCAAAAAACACTAGACTAAGTGAGAAACTAACATTTTACCCGTAGTACAGTGCCCTCCACTAATATTGGCACCCTTTGTAAATATGAGCAAAGGTGGCTGTAAGAATAAATCTGCATTGTTTATCCTTTTAATCTTTCATTCAAAAAATTCACAATATTCTAACCTATCATTTAAGTAAAACCATGGAAAGCAGGGGGAAAATCTCTTCATGAAATAAATGTTTTTCTGTAGTTCATGTCGACCACAGTTATTGGCACCCAATTATTGCAATGTCCTTCATTCAAGATAACAGCTCTGTGTTTTCTTCTTTAATGCCTGAAGAGTTTGGAGAACACCTGACAAGAGATCAGAGACCATTCCTTCATACAGAAACTCTTCAGATCCTTTAGTTTCCCAGCTCCATGCTGGTGCTTCTTCTCTTCTCTTCAGTTCACCTCATGCATTTTCTATAGGGTTCAGGTCAGGCAAGTGGGACGGCCATGGCAGAAGCTTCATTTTATGCTCAGTGACACATTTTTGTGTTGATTTTGATGTTTGATTTGGATCACTGTCCTGATGGAGGATCCAACCACAGCTCATTATAGAACTTCTAACAGATGCAGTCAGGTTTACATTTTTTATCTGTTGGTATTTGCTAGAATCCATGATGCCATGTATCTGAACAAGATGTCCAGGACCTCTGGCAGGAAAATAAGCCCACAACATTAAAGATCCAGCAGTATATTTAACCGTGGACGTGGGGTACTTTTTGTACCAAACCCATCTTGAGTGTTTGCTGCCAGAAAGCTCTTTTTTTTAGTTTCATCTGACCACAGAAGCCATTCCCATTTGTGTCTGACAACTGAATATGCTGGAGTTTGTTTTTGGATGAGCAAGGAGGATTTTTCTTACAACCCTCCTGAACAACCTGTGGTGACGTAGAGGCTGTTTGAATTTTTTTTTTTTGTCTTTTGGCCCCAAGACTCAACTAATCTCTGCAATTCTCCTACTGTGATCCTTGGAGAGTCTTTGGACACTTAAACTCTCCTCCTCACCATGCATTAGGACGATATGGACACACGTCCTTTTCCAGGCAGATTTGTAACATCTTTAGTTGATTGGAATTCTTAATTATTGTCCTAATGATGGAAATTGGGATTTTCAATGCTTTAGCTCTTTTCTTACAGCCACTTTCTATTTTGTGAAGCTCAACAATCTTGTTCTGCACATCAGAACTATATTATTTGGTTTTATACCTTGTGATGGATGATTAAGGAAATTTGGCCTTTGTGCTCCTCATATTTATAATCCTGTGAAACAGGAAGTTATTGCTGGACAATATCATACTCCTAGTCATTCTAGTGTGCTAAATAAATGCAAATATGAATGGGAATATACTTCAGAGATATTTTACTCATTATAATTTCTAAGGGTGCCAATAATTGTGCCCAACATGCATATGAGAAAAACATTTATTTCATAACGTACGTTTCCCCCCACTTTTAATTGTTTTACTTCAATGAAAGGTTAGCATTTTGTGAATTTTTTGAATGTAAGATCATAAAGATAAACAAAGCAGATTTATTTTCATAGCCGTCTTTGCTCATATTTACCAAGGGTGTAAATATTAGTGGAGGGCCCTGTAATTAAGATTGTTTTCTCCTCAACATACATATTCTGACACATCCTATTAATTTAATTTGATAAAAGTGATATCTGTATAAATATCAACAAATAAATATTTTAATACATAAACCAGTGTCATCTGTGAAGAGCATGTTGGATGAAAAGAAGAACAAAGCTTTGTTGTACTGATAACATTATCAATTTTATTGTGAAAAAGTCGTTGCTTTTCATACACTAAGAACTGTACAATCAATAATTTAAAAAAATTGTTTTTTGTCATTGTTGCAAGAACTTCGGATAATTACGCAAGTTATTCAGCAGCTTTTAGCTTCAACCAAAGGAAAATAGTGTTTACAATTCTGCTCCTACTGCTCCACCGAAATCACATTTCCCTTTATCCCGTTCACACAGAAGAAACCACCCCTTTGGCAACACCAGGAGGGTCCCATCACACTGCCCGACTTAAAAACCAAGAGCGTGTTTTTTAAAATATAATCAAAGGCTTCAGTTACAAAGAGGAAAAACACTTTACAATACAAAAAAAAAAGTTGAAATGGAACGTTCTAACTAGGTCACAGAGTTTCCTTGCACCATATAATGTGCATTTTACAGAGAAGAACAACCATTGCTCCCAGACGAGAGGTTTAAACTAATACCTACGGATGCCCAAAAAGGAATAAAACAACACTTCTTTGTAGTATTTCTATTACCACAACCTTTTGGGATTAGGGTGATGGTGGGGGTATATAACACCTTCTGTGGACCCTTTAGTATTTACGTCACCCAAGAGACACGCACAACTGCTCTAAACACATAACCAACATGTGCCAGGATCATTCTATCAGCTATAGCGACTGCAAAAGGCCTGTAGCAAATAGCTTATAGGTCAAACAGAGAGCTCACAGCCCTCTAGGGAAGTTTAAAGGCCCCCTGCTGGCAGCCCGTCGCTCAGCTTCACAAACAGGCTTCATTGGGCAGGTCTGCTGCTGGAGGCCGGGGCTCGTCCCTGAGATGAAGGGGGTAGAGGAAAGAGAGAGAGCGAGGGAAAAGACTGTTGGGAGGTTTGATGAAATGAAAAGCGTCTATTATTCAACAACTACGGCTCATCAGATCTGGAAGAAATGCACTGCCGCTTCTGACGCAATTTGAGAAGTGGCACCGATTCATTTGTGCTTGATATTTAAAAAGCAAGCTTGAACGGGTTTATTATCCTTCATTCTGACATATATCTATAGAGAAACCATGCTGTATGTGCAGATTAAAAGGGCTTCGAGCAAAGACCTGACTTCTGAACTCATGCTACAACACTGAAAACTGGCAGAACACGTGGACTTTGAAATCATCGTGCGTTTTAGCCGGGAAAGCGACAGAAAGTATGTGAAAGTACTGAAATGCAGGGTTTGAGTGAGAAAAGGCTGCAAGGCAGTTGTGGTATTGAATTCTGGACACGAGGAAAGAGGTAATTACAGTATAAGGTTAAACTATTGTAAATATGACAAATAATCCCACAGGACATGCAGGAAAAAGCAAATCAGAGGAAGTGAGGCTGAGAGTAAACAAAGACCCAAAAAAAAAAAAACCCTTTGCCAATACTGTCCCCTGAGGAGAAACTTCCTGTAATCCGTGTTTATGGAGAAGACAGTTCTGACCCAACAAGGAGCATTTCATCAAACATCTTCTGGATCTTCGGAGAAACTGAAGCTTGTGCCGCCGCTCTCAGCCTAGTGGTCCCACAGTCAACTCTGTTGATTAAGTCATTGTGCAAACGACCAGCAAATTTAAAAGACCACCAATTTGCAGTGCAAATCACATTTTTAATACATCAGTTCAAATGTAAGCACTACAAGTCATTTCGCATCAGCCCTCTCACTGTTGGTAAGCATGCAAGACCATGTGACCGAGGTACTTCAGTTTTTGCAAAGAGCAAAAAAGAGGAACACCGTATGCAGAGCACAGAGGATAATGAGTATGAGCAAATGAGAACACAACCAAAGCGTAATATAAGCCCATAAAACAACTTCAAAGCAAGCCTCTCAGCCAATGCAGGGTTTGAGCTGCACGAATTCTCCAGCAGAGGGCGCTAGTGCAGTAGGAAACATGCTGCCGGTTGTTACTGCAACGAAACCAGAGTCTGATGAAGGGTTTGTGAGTGAGGAATCAACTGTACTGCAGCAACGTGAGAGGAGAAATGTAGCCGTCTGCAGCGGCAGGAAGTGTTTGTTCACATCCTGCTCTCCCACACCGGGCGGTGCCACACCTCTGTTGTGTCATCGGCCCAGCCCGTGACAGTTTCCTTGTGTTTGTCTGTGTGCACCTGAGTGTTATATAAGGGAAGCTGGGGCGGGGGTGGCCCCGCCCCCTGTGCCCGGAGGCTAGGAGATCTTACAGTTGTTCCTGGTGCAGTTCTGTGGCGGGCTTTGAGGCGGCCGGATGGATTTCGAGCGTTTGAGGCTGTTGCCTTTGCTGCCTCCAGCGGCGTTGGCTAGCGAGTAGGAGCGTCCGTGCATCATGACGGCGTTCATGCCGTTCGCCATGGAGAATGACTTCAGATGGCTCTTGATGGCCACGGGAAGTGGGAGCTTATCGATTAGGTGCACAGGCGTGCAGGACACGATGGCACGGCAGCACAAGTCCTGCAGACTGAATACTGCAACGACAAAGACAGAACAAACACACATATTTGAGTTACAAGATAAAGGTGATCAGAAGGAATCTGAACGGTTACATAATCGAACCATAAAAATGAAAAAATAAACATCATACTCTAGGGACTCAACAGTAGCTGCCTCTGTGCATCTGCATGCTGAGATCATTTTTTATTCTCTTTACAAAAGTAATGAGAATGTTGTAAATTATTCAACATTCCCTCAGCAGATGTTAACACGCTGCCTGCATTTCTTTTCAGTTGGAGTCGAATGCAAATGAGAATCACATGGGAAGCCTGACATGGGAATATTAGTTAACTGCGTTAGAATGTGATCCATGTGAAAAAACCTCAGGGAAGGACATTTGGTACGTTTAGCAAAAAAAACAACAACACAGTGCTGTTAGCAAGGTTTCTTATACGTGGACTGACAACCTCCCAATATAATATAATATAGGCCTGGTTTCACAGACAGAGCTTAGACTAAGCCAGGATTAGGCCGTGGTTCAATTAGGACATTTAAGTAATTTTTATAAACATGCCTTAGAAAAAAACATTACTGGTGTGCATCTATAATATAATATAATATAATATAATAGTTTGATGTCAGTAAGTATTGCTTCTTGAAAGAAATCTCTTATGCCTCACCAAAGCTGCATTTAATTTGATCAAAAGTACAGTAAAAAATAAATATATACAATAATACATAAATAATAATAATATTGTGAAATATTACAATTCATATTTCAAAATGTAATTTAATATTTTAAATCCAATTTAGTCCTATCACATGATCCCACTGAAGTCACTGAAATAACTATAATATAATATAATATAATGTCATTTAATATTGTGTGGAGTCAGTAAGATTAATTGTTTTTAAAAGAAATCTCTAAAAACACTACATTTGTTTGATCAAAAGTACAATAAAATGAATAATATTGTTATTACAATTTACATTTTAAAATGTCATTTATATATCTAAAAAAGTAATTTATTTCTATCACATGATCCTTCAGAAATCACTACTATAATATAATATAATGTAATATATGCTCATTTGGTGCTCAAGTAATATTTTATATTATTATTATTATAAAATCAGTGGAAACCATCATACAATGTTCAGGATTCTTTGAATAGATAGCTCAAGACAACATTTATTTGCAACAGAAATGTTCTGTAACCTTACCATTTTTTTTTGTGACATTATAAATGTCTGAAACCTTTGATCAATTTAATTAGGGCTGCCCCCGAATAGTTGACTAACCGTTAGTCGACGAGAAGACCAATTTTAAAATCGTTTAGTCACACAAAAAAAAAAATCAATAAATCCACAGGAATTGGTGAAGTCACACGATCAGTGATGGACAGATCATTAACAGATGGTCTATGTTGTAATACAGTACATCAGGCAGGACATACAAATGCTCACCTATCATTCATCAGCCTCAAATATGGCTTATGTATGTAGTAGCAACTTTACATGGCAGCTCAATCTAACGTTAACCTAGAAAAATGCGCGCTATTCAAGTGTCTGTGCGGAGTGTGAAAGCTGAATAGTAGTGCGCTCACTGCATGACAGATGGAGGCACCGGTGCATTCACTTAAAATACTCTGTCATTTCTGGTCATACAGATAAAAGTAATACATCTTTTGAATTCGTAAAGCATGTCACTTCTGTGTATACTTGCCTTACAGATATGAAAAATATAGAGAGTGAAATGTCTACTTTGAAATGAACCAATTAAAATAGAAAACAAATATTCTCAGATTATGTAATCTGCATGAAACATGCAAACAGGTGCATCACTACTGTAAAGATGACGAGTCAGCGTCAACGACTTCATCTCTTAAGCCCAAAAACAAAGAAAGCACTAATATATCTCTAATTTATTAAAATGTTAATGCAGTCTCCTTGCCGTTTCTCCCTGACACATTAATAATCATTACTTCTGCTGATGTGTCGAGGCAAGTTTTATGCGTGCGTTTAGGTGCTTACTAGGCTATGCAGGCAATTAAAGGCTCATTTTTATCATTTATATGATGTATTATTAAATCTGCGATTAGTCGACTAATGCTTAAAATGAACGACTACCAGTCGACCAGAAAAATCTTTAGTCGAGGACAGCCCTAAATTTAATTAGCACTTGCTGAAAAATACACACACACAAAAAAAATAAATAAATAAAAATAAAAATTACAGACCCCAAAACTTATATAATCTGCTCCTGCATGAAAAGCCAAGGAGAGCAATAATGAGTGTAAATCGCAGCCATTTTGAAAGCCATTTTAAAAGTGCTTCCCGTTCTCAGAACTGCAGGACGCTGCTTCTGCTAAACAGCTCATCTGGGCAACTGTGAGGTCTCAAGGGAAAATCCCACATAATAGTGGAAACAGACAGAGAAAGAAGTGCTTCACTGAAAGCCTTCTGCCTCTAATTACGCGGCTCTGGACGACATGCAGTGTGGTTTTCTATGCTAATGGAAAGCTATGCTGATCACGCCAGTCTTTCTGCATCACCCAGAAGGTTGAAACCAAAAATTTCCACAGTATTTGTGGGATTACGGTTTAAAACAGCAGAATGAATGGACCTTTTGTGTTACTTTTTTATTGCTTTCAAAGTCAAGAGATTTTGGTGTATTGGTCCATCACCAATCTATGAATGAACACATGCTTGAGGAGGACTCACCTCTGTTGGGCCTCCAGAACTTCTCCATGCCATGCCTCATCAGCACGATGCGCGACAGCTCTGTAAACGACTCGATGACGTTGAAGTTGCAGAGGGGACTCACTTCGAAAAACGTCATTCCGTTCTTTTCTGCGTACGCCCGTGCCTGTTCGGTGGGGACCTGCCGCTTGAATGCCAGGTGCAGCCTGTTACCCACAAGAATACGGGGTACACCAGGTGCATGCTGAGGAAAGACAAAGAGTCAAGAAAGTGGGTTACAAAAGGGGGAAGGGAGGACCGGAGAGATGAGAAAGAGGGAGATGCTCAGCCCTGTCAGGCTGAGTGAATCTGTGACAAACAGTGTCACAGCTGGCCTGTCTCATTTATTTATTTATTCAATGAGGCCTGTCGTATCTGTGCCTTTCTCAAGTCCACAGAGAAAAGAGCAATTACTCAGCTCTAGGAGCTGTACTGAGCAGTCGCAAGTGGGTTCACATAAAGTCAAATCTTATTCTCTGAATCTTGAATCTCAAATAATGCTCTGAGAGAAATAGAAGTTATTAGTTGATATTACATTTTTAATAATTATGCTCATTCCTTTAATTCCATTAAAAATATTAACAATTTAATAACACTAGGTGGGTTTACATTACAAATTTGCACAAAACATTTTCGAATTTTTTAATAAATGTCGCTAACTATTGCGAGCAAAGATCTGCTTCTGGGGTGCTTCTGAATTGTGTCACAGAGCGGCTGGAATAAACAAGCAATGACTAGCAGTGACGGGAATAATGGTGTTATAAATAAACAGCGTTATTTTTTTAGTAACGAGTAATATTTGCCCCGTTACAACACCATTACCGTTACTGACAATAAAACGCGGTGTTACTATAAATATTTAAATATTATTAGAATTTTTTTCAATTCATCTGAATGGATGCGCAGCGTACCTGCATTTCACAAACCGTAAACTCTAGTGTGAAGGCACACGACTAGCTGTCGATTTGTCTCACGCTACGTCAACAATATTCTTTGCTGTATTTTCCGGTCAACTGAGTTCCTTTGGAATTTCTTTAGCTTTCTATTTAAGAACTGCTGGTTTCTCTAGTAGCAGGCGGAACTAATGTGCAAAAAGCAATCTCATTGGCTGGCGCTCACCTATTTTTTTTTTTTTTCTTTCAGCAAATCAGTTTTAGTTTAAATGCGGCTTCAAACAATCACAAATGTGGTTATAAATGATCCCAGCTGAGGAAGAAGGGTCTTATCTAGCAAAACGATTGGTTATTTTCATTAAAAAATACAATTTAAATACTTTTTAATCTCAAACGCTCGTCTTGTCTTGCTCTCCCTGAACTCTGTGTTTTCTGGCTCAAGACAGTTAGGGTGTGTTGAAAAACTCAGATCGTATTTTCTCCCTCAACTTCAAAAATCATTTCAAAATCATCCTACATCGCTGCAGAAGATCATTTGAAGACGTATTTAAACTGCATTTTGGAAGTTCAAAATCGGGGCACCATATCAGTCCATTAAATAGAGAAAAATGTGAAATGTTCCCCTCAAAAATCATAATTTCTTTACGGCTGAAGAAAGAAAGACATGAATATCTTGGATGACAAGGGGGTGAGTATATTATCTGTCAATTTTTGTTCTGGAAGTGGACTTTAACATATGAACAATTAAAAAAATAATAATAACACAATAGTTACTTTATCTAGTAATTAGTTACTTTCATAATGACATAACTCAGTTACTATTAGTGAGAAGTAACTAGTAACTATAACTGATTACTTTTAATAAGTAACATGCCCAACACTGTTGACTAGAGTGGCCGTGATTAGCTCTGGTGGCCATGCAACGAAAGCCCCTCATACTTTGAGAGCAGCCACATAAGGTTTTTCTTGAAGGTTATAGTGCATTAAAGAATGATCAAGTGAGTGTGCAAGCAATATGTAAATGAGAAAATTGCAGTTTTTCTGAAGTGCCTTTAAAAGCACCTACATCCTATCCTAAATGGAAACGCAGCTACTGTTCAATGTTATGAAGCTACGACAATACATTTTGCGCGCAAAGGAAACAAAAATAACGACTTTATTCTCTCATTTATACTCTTGTGAACGCGTGGCAAAGACTGACAGGGAAGAGAAGAAACTGTAGAATTTTATAACATTATGGTTGAACCACTGATGTCACATGGACTATTTTAATGATGTACTTACTACCTTTCTGGGCTTTGAATGTGTCAGTTGCATTTCTGTCTATGCAGAGTCAGAAAGCTTTCGGATTTCATCAAAAATATCTCAATTTGCGTTCTGAAGATGAACAAACATCTTATGGGTTTGGCACATGAGGATGACTTTGCGTTTTTGGGTGAACTATCCCTTTAACTGTTTTCAACATAATAATAGAAATGTTTCTTGAGCAGCAAATAAAAATGATTTCAGAAGGATCATGCGATACTGAAGACTCGAGTAGCTTTTCCAAAGAAATAAATTACATGTTAAAATTAAAACAGGAAACAGCTATTTTAAAATGTAGCAATATTTCAAAATATTACTGGTTTTACTACATTTCTGATCAAACAAATGCAGTCTTGGTGAACATAAGAGAGTAACACTGTAAATATTTTCCAAACATAACTAAAAACCTGAAATGTCTCAACCTTAAAATTACAAAATGTTGCTGAACTGACTACCTTTAAAGTTTCCTCGCTGTACTAATTTGAAGCTTACTGATTAAAGCACTGCACCGTGCACCCTTCCAAAGCTCAGCAAGGTCAAAGCTCATTCTGTAATGAAATGACTCACTGTGAATCATCAGCTTAAGTCTGACTCAAGTAAATGCGGCAAAGTCAATGCAGAGCCTCAAGTATTCTAATATTTACCAAAGCAGGTCAAAAGTCCTCAAGTTTAAGTCTCTGCTGCCAACTAATACAACATGCTCTTTCTTTCCGTCATATGTGCGGTTTGTGCTTTCTGCAGCTATTTGTGTGAAGGAATCTTCAGCCATACAACAAACACACAGTCCCTACACACAGATATCCACACGTATCCACTTAAGTATACACAAGAACATACAATTCTCAAACAAGGAAGGAAGGAAGAGAGCATAACAGAGTAGCCTAAAAGGAAAAGGGCTGTAGTAAGAGAGGACATCCTTTCTGGATATCAAACACACCAACAGGAACAGGAGGAAAGGAGAGCCACTGTGACACTGTATGTTATGAATCTGGGTTTAACTTGCTATAAAACAAAACAATATTCTTTTATGAATACACATATGCATAATATAAACTTACAGTACATGCACTAACCAAAGACTTCTATCAGTCTCAAGCCTATAGCTCACAGTACTATGGAAAAGTCTACATTTGTGATCTCACTTCCTGTTATCTTAAGCGGCAGCTTAATTTTACCTCATCAATCTCCCTGATCCAACGGTCTATCCCGTCAAACGACCAGCGGTTGGTAATGTCGTACACCAACAGGATCCCCTGTAGAGGACAAACAAACATGTATTGTTAGCCGGTATCCTGTTCATGCAGTGAAGAGGGACAATAACAGCACTTAGAGGACATGAACTCCACTCTGCAATGCATTTCAACACACTCCAAACCCACTGGTGCATTTTTTCTTGACTTTTGAACCCAACTGTATATAAACATATTGCTACATCTTTGTAGGTTATGCAAACTGTACATCACGTATGTCCATTTTCACTTTAGCAAAGCACTCCAAGCAAGAACAAACAGTGAAACTCGAACACTAGAAGTGCTTTTACCTGCGCTCCCCTGGAGTACGACCTGAAAATGGTGCAGAACCTGCCTTGTCCCGAAGTGTCCCTGAAAGCAAACAAAGACAAGTCAGGACAAAATCACGGAGCAAACAGCCTGTAAATACTACATCAGTAAAGCCTGACACATGAGACCTGTTTCAAAACACTGTGAGCTTCCTTCACAGACAGTATTTTTAGACATAAAGTGCATTTGTAATACGAAAGCTGTTCCAAAAGGCGGGCATCAAAATTATGCTGCCTTTTAAGTTACCTTCTTTTGGCCACAATTAATTTCTTTGCAAAGAAATCAATAACAATGCATTGTGACAAGCTCTGTAAAACATAAATGTAAATCTTAAATAAAAATACATTATTTGCGTGATATATATTACCTTTGCTTTTAAGTGTATCACATTAATTTACCAACATGCTAGCATCAAACTAATGCTCCATGCCATAACACTATACACTACCAGTCCAAAATTTTTGAACAATAAGAGTTTTAAGCTTCTTCTGCTTAACAAGCCTGCATTTATTTATTCCAAAGTACAGGAAAAGCAGCAATACTGTAAAAATATTTTTACTAATTAAAACAGCTGTTTTCTATTTGAATACATTTAAAAATGTAATTTATTTAAAAGCTATATTTTCTTTTTTTCAAAATTTGCTGCATTTAGTGTCACATGATCCTTCAGAAATCATTCTAATATGCTGATTTGCAGTTCAAGAAAGATTTTTTTATTATCATCAATTCTTTGATGAATAGAAAGATCCAAAGATCAGCATTTATCTTTGTAACAGTATACACTATACCATTCGAAACGTTTTTATTTAGCAAGCATGCTTTAAATTGATCAAAACTGATGATAAAGAGATTTATTACGTGACAAAAGATTTCTATTTTTAGATAAATGCTGCTACATTCTATTCATCAAAAAAACCCTGAAAAATTCTAATCAGCTGTTCTAATTCTAATTCAACATAATAACAATGTTTTTGAGCAGGAAATGAGAATATTATAATGATTTCTTAAAGATCATGTGACTAGAGAAATGATGATAAAAAAAACTCAGCTTTGAACTCACTGGAATAAATTATATTTTAAAATATATTCAAATAGAAAGCGTTTTTTTAAAAGTAAAAATATTGTTATTGTTGTACTTTAGATTAAATAAATGCAGGTTTGATGAGCAGAAAAGCCTTCAAAAATATTAATGTTCAAATACTTTTGACTGGTAGTGTATGTGTAGCACTGAGAGCGTTCCAAATCGGTCACTTAAGTGGTTCTATTTCAGTTACGACGTTCCCTTAAAAGGCAGCTGCCTATGTAGGCAGTAAATAGATAGGCAGCTGACTATATTTTGGAACAAAGCTATGTGTTTGAAATCCACACTCTTTTGGACGCTGTGCTGAGTTTAGAGTTAACCCAAATACAAGATGACTCAGGCACTTGTGTTGGCGTCACAGGCTAGAAAAACGAGTTTTCCACTGTGGCACATCCGCACCCAAATAACCTTTCCAGCTGCCTACACTCTCTATCTGTGAGAAGTTTCTCAAAAAGTTAAGCTTGCATGCAATGGAATGGAAAGTGTTAAATAAATTTGTATTAAAGTCCAAAGTGGCAGCTACGTTTTTGAAGATGTGCGACTGAACCCACTCCTGTATAGTGCTGCACTTCCACAGTCACAACAGAGAGCTCATCAGACATACCTGCGATCTCTGAAACATGCATTAGCGAAGATAGATTAAAGCCCTGTGGAGAGACTCTATACAGTCCTTTTATGCAGTAAGAAGCCCAATTACTATAAAGCATTACATTATATAGCCCAGCACATTACAGCAGACCATGGGAATTTCCTTAAGGGTTTTGAGAATTGCTCCTCAGGCACTTACCGCACTGTGTGTTAACGCTAATGAGCTTGTTGTTTGTCTTCATAATGTGTAATTCTGCTGTCTTATACGCCAATGCCTTCCTGATTGGGAAACTTTTCTTTCCCTCTGGGGAAGTGGCTAAATGCTTTTATGGATGTATAACAGAGAGTGGGCTCAAGATTTCATAGCCTTCTTCAGTTAATGATTTCAGTTATGTTTTTTTGATCATTTATGAGATATAGGGGTGTATTGGTACACATTCGCACATTTTTAGAAATTCTTCTGAAAGAAACAAAGTTTCTTCTTTCAAATTCGGTTCATTTTATGAGGAAATTCAGTTTAAAAGGCAGCACAGAGCACAAGTGAATGCGATCAGCCCTTTCTCTTAACTACTACTTATAGCACCAAATACACATTGAAATAAACAATACAACTTATTAAAATATATCATGTCACATGTAATTACTCAATCAGTGTTTCAGCCACAGAAAAGAGTCAATAAAATAGTTTTTAAGAGAAATTTCTGAGAGAAATTAAATATTTTGTTAAATATAAGCACTATACTGCCTATATTCATTATATTTTGCTTAACCTGTTAACACCTGTTCCAAAGTTGTGAATTTAATTTATGCCCAAAATTAGAATATCACATAAAACATTTCTGAATAAGCACCGTTTCCATTCAATGAGTCAAAGAGAACATAATCGGCACTTCCTGATAAACCGGCAATGAATATCACTAAGAAAAGTATTTTCATTTCTAATAAAGTACTTGCGCCTCATAGCGGGCAGATGAAACACAATAAATGCGATCATTGCTTTCGGAGGTGGATGCCTGTTGTTTGGGAACGCAGTCATGTAAGAGTTCTGGGAGTCAATTATACATAAATATTTTGATGACAGACTCCTTGGACATTTCAGAATGACCATAACATTTCAGATGCTGTACAGCATAATTGGTCAGGTTATGACGTCCCATAAAGCAAACTGACATGACTTTTTCTTGATGCGCATGGAAGAATTTATTCGGCAAACGCATTTCCATCCAACTCTTCACACAAGTCAAAAACCACCTCAAGCGAGTGTAAAAATGTTTCTGCGAATTAAGTGATTTTGTTTCTAAATTTGGCATTTCCATTACTCGTTTCTCATGCAATACTTCAAAATGCACCTAAAAACAGGGTGATGGAAACATAGCTAGTGATGTCTTAATTATTTAATGTCTGTTTTGTATAAATCTGTCATGAAACGTTATATTACAACAATCTAGAGCAGAAACATTATTTAATAAGATGATTTATATTTAGAAAAAAATGTGAAACTAAATCTTAAATTTATTTATGCTTTTACAAATAATGTCTTAAGTATGTTAGCTATTAATGTTATTAAATATTAATAATAATAATAACAACAAACAAAAGACATTGTATCTCTATTTTACTGCACCATCAGACTGTACCATCTTATTTTTTCTGATGACAGGGAAAGAACTGAACACTCATATCTGTAAGGTTGATAACATGGGCATGGATTTATTATTTTATCAAGTTTCTGTCTGTCTCCCTGTTTATTTCATTGCAATGATAAGGAAAGCCTGCTGTCTTTGGAATGAAGCCTTATTATAACACAATTTACAGGTAAAATATGTAAAATTGATAGCAAGATGATGAAATGGGTGCCGTCCAACAACTCAATATATTGTTTCTCCCACCTCCTCCACCTCACTCAACGCACATATGGGTTGTCAGGTTGAGAACACACGACGAGCAGTAACGAGCACAGCTGACAATGTAGGACGACAAGTCTTACACTGTAAACTGATGAGTTGATTTATCCGCATTTTAATATGCCTGTTAGTCATAGAGCTTTTTAGTTGGATGCTGGAAGCTTTTTAGTTTTTTAGATCAGGTAGAATGTATGATCTTTGACCCAGTTCATTTGCTGGCTTCAATGGCTGCACTACGCTTTGTTTCCGCCAACTGGCAACCCAGACTGTCAAAATATTATTGGGTAAACCAACAGTGGGTGAATCACACAGACCAAAAAAAGAGATTCCTACATGGAATGCACATTTTCAAAGTAGAATAACTGGCTGTAGCGTTGTTTTTCGGAGAAACAAGTCTGTGAACTTAGCATGTTTCCTAAATATCTGCAAATGTACTATGGTGTTTTTACGCTTTAGTGCAGTTAAAAAAATAACAAACAGTGCCTTTAAGACTACATTTGCTTTTAGCTGGTGATGCATGGTTCTGTTTTGAGGGAAACAACAAGACAGGAGTTGTGATCCACTTACCAAAGCTCTAATTTCACTCTCCGCCCGTCCAACAGGATTGTGGTGGTCTTGTAGTCGATTCCTGAAGAAGGAGAGACAGAGAACACTTAGATAAGACACGTACTTGTCTGTCTGCCATCAGATATCACACAAGATTGTCTACTGAAAAGAAAACACTCGAGACAGGATCTGGAACTCGAAAAGCTTCGGCCGTCAGCATGATTGCATTTGGTGGACTACCTAATTTAATTCTCAGCCAATTCTTCCTTTCATTAGAAGGCACTAGAGCTGAAATGACCATCTTGATAGTGACTGTGCACATTGAGTGGAAAGCTTGACAGCTGCAGCCAATCTGCTGTTACTTAATGCTATCATAGCTGAAATGTGACCAGGACACTCCCCATAAGGCGATTACTTTGACTGCTTATCTACATTTATCATTCATAAAATGAAAAAATGAACACAGTACGGGCTCCATCGACTGAATGGCAATATCTGCATTTTCGAGCGCTTCACAGCAGGTCAGCATTCAAAACCGTTTTGCATTTTAATAGACAGCTCTGTCTCTAACAAAGGCTCGCTGCGTCTCTTTTCATACAGGCTGTGTTTGTAGCGCTTGTCTCAGTGGATCATCTTTTTGCACACTTGAAAAAACTGATTATCTATAGTGCTGACAACACGGACATGGACTCCCCAACATGGAGTAGATGGGGAGAGTTTACTCATCATAATGAGAGTGGTTTTGGCCACTGCTTCCTCTGGTTCATCAGTTCTAAAAAGGAAATCAACTTTGTTCCTCTCTGATTAGAGGCAAAAACAAAGTCGCACCCTTCTGTAGCCTATTCCACTTTGATATCTGCTGTTTACTTCCCTAAAAGACATAAAAGAGGGGACACAGCAGAGTAGGACTGCATCATATAGGGAAGAACACTAACTGCAATATTTCTCATAAAAATAGCTATTAAAAACTAACATGTGGTTATAGTAGCATTACTAAATTAAAATTAAAAAGTATTACTATTGTAATTTTTACTGTAAAATAATAAAATTAAGTATTTAAGAAAAAAATAATAAAACAATGTCTTAATTTAACTTTTAAAATACTATACTGTTTACTAAAAAAAATAACATTTTGTTATCATTACTAAATGAAACAAGAAATATTACTTTTCCAAAAAAAAAAAAAAAATATTATGTTTTATTTCAATTAACTGTGTAGCATTACAGTATGAAAATAAACTAATAAAATAGAAATGTAAAATATAACTAAATTAAAAATACTACTACATTTACTAGAAACTATACTACTATGTTATAAAATAATAATAATGATATTTGTGACCCTGGACCACAAAACCAGTCATCATTTTTTTTAAACTGAGATTTACACATCACATGAAACCTGAATAAATAAGGACAATAATTGGAGAAGATACAACTATTTGAAAATCTAGAATCTGACGGTGCAAAAAAAAAAAAAAATCTACATACTGAGAAAATCACCTTTGAAGTTGTCCAGATGAAGATCTTAGCAAAGCATATTACTAATCAAAAATTTAGTTTTGATATATTCATGGTAGGAAATTTACAAAATATCTTCATGACCATGATCTTTACTTAATATCCTAATGATTTTTGGCATAAAAGAAAATTTGTCATTTTGACCTGTACAATGTATTGTTGGCTATTGCTACAAATATACCCATGTGACTTATGACTGGTTTTGTGGTCCAGGGTCACATTTTTCTCCTACAGTACAACTGTAAAATTACAATAGTAAAAATTATGGTTGTCGTAATATCTTTATGTTCAAATGTTAAACCATTGCATTTTTATTTTGGCAATAGCAGGTCAAGATGTGGTGTTCAGTTCTTTACTAATTCGATAAATCGTCCCTACAGCAGAGGTTTTAAATAAAGAAAAGGTAAAGCTTTGATGACTGAAACAGAACATGTTTGAAGGAGCGTCTCCTCTCACGCTCAGCTAGACAGGCAGCTTAAGATCTCCTGACAGGCGAATGACTGCTGCTTCTGAGCCCATAGACTTCTTCAGTCTTCTATTATTAAACATCTACAAGAGAACGTAACAAGGGAAAATGGCTCGCACTTAAAAGAACCACTGGGGCTGATTTCCTGCTGCTCTCCATCCTGCAAAAGCTTTGCTCTTAAGCAGGGCAGCACATCAAGCCAAAGGCGCATCACACTTCCTTCCTCTAGCATCCCTCCTCCTTCGTTCTGGGTAATTGTATGGGCAGATGGCTCGGCTACGCTGCCTGACAAGGGCAGTACGGTGTAATTATCATCTCAGGTTCCAGCTCAGGCCGCAGGCCAAGCCTTCCCAGCCACGCTGAGCAAAGACAGGCTGAAGCAGCTAGTTTTGAGGAAAGCCTGGAAGTGAAAGATCCAGTGGGACACCTGAGAGGGATCAAGTGGACAGTGACATGTCCAGGCATGTTTAATTTGATTTAAACAGCCTATTATTAATAGACAGAGGAAACAAATGCTTGAGAATGTAGCGAAGTTGGATTTTTTTCATAGCAGGAGCATGATGTCTTTGTGTCTCATTGTTCGGTTTATTCATAACATATTAAGATGCTGTGAACTGCTGTGGCCATCTACGTTGAGGAGCTAGAACGGGGCGCGTCTGAGTTTGAGAGTGATTTCAAAGCACATGAGCGCAATAAAACAAACAAGCCTGAGGCTGAGAAAGGTAGAAAAGCTGGTTTCACTGAGACCCTGCATTTCAACAGGAGCTTGTGTGTGTTTAAACAGCACACAACATGACTTTGGCTTCCATATCTGATCACCACTTTATCGTTCATCAGAAGGAGTACTGTGGATACCGGCTTTCCACTAAAAACGAAACATGAGAGCAGTGTCATAATGAACTCTTTTTGAGTGCTTGAAGGTTTTGCTCAAAATAACATTCAGAGGTTTAGCTGCATGGCCAAGTTTAGGCCTCAGTTTGGTTAAAGTACTAATGGAAACTATGTCTGTAACGGGGAAAAAGTCTATAGCCATGGTTTCGCAAAATAGACTGGTCAACTCACTGGTTTTACAGGGATAGTTCAACCAGAAAATTCTGTTATAATTTATTCGCCCTCTTAATAAAAAATTAAAAAAAATCTTACTAACCCCAAACGTTTGAACATTACTGGACATAACACACACAAGATTCTTGCATTCATAAATATTTAATAACAGAACAACAAAAATTCAATCTGAAGACGCATTTTTAAATGTTGGACTTTTTTTTTAACTTGACATGCAGTCTTAAAAGAAAACATTGTAGTGGTGCATTAAATGGGATACATTAAAAATGCTAATTACTAAGAGGGTCATACAAACTGTCAAACATCTAACGTATGCTACCAGCATACTAAACAAAGCACCGCCACTAAAGACGTCAAAACATAAGTTATGTATTTGATTAAAAAAAATAATAATAATGAGATAAACTAGACAACCTTGCTTTTTGTTGTTTGTAGTCAACTACCATGAGAAGTTCACTTTCAGAATGAAAATTTCCTGATAATTTACTCACCCCCTTGTCATCCAAGATATTCATGTCTTTCATTCTTCAGTTGAAAAGAAATTAAGGGTTTTGAGGAAAACATTCCAGGATATAGTGGACTTCAATGGTGGCCAAAGGGTTATAGGTCCTAATTGTAGTTTTAATGCAGCTTCAAAGGGCTCTACACGATGCCAGCTGAAGAATATGTGGTTAAAAAGTATTATTTTTTTAAGAAAATGACTGATTGTTTCACTAGATAAGACCCTTATTCCTTGGCTGGAATCGTCTAGAGCCCTTTGAAGCTGCGCTGAAACTACAGTTTGGACCTTCAACCCGCTGGCCACCAGTGAAGACCACTATATGAAGAAAATTCCTCCACATTTTCCTCAAAAGGCTTAATTTCTTTTCGACTGAAGAAAGAAAGATATGATCTTGGATGACATGGGGGTGAATAAATAATCAGGAAATTTTCATTCTAAAAGTGAACTTACTCTTTAACACTGGACACCAAATGGCAACCAAAAATGATTATGAACCGCAAATGTCCAAAAATATATTAAATGATTAACATGACATAAGCTGAAATGGAAAAATGTAAATTCTGGTTTCTAATTGTCTTTTTGATGACTTTAAATGGTTTCATAGTGCTGCCTTCAATAATTAACCAAACAAAGCAAAGAGGATATGGGAAAGCATTTACATCTCCTCCTTTTTAAAGGTCAATACACCCATTTATTATGCTATCCTAACAGTACACAGTTTTACTGTTTGTTGCAGTTTACATTTTTCTTTTTTTACTTGGATTCAGCATGGCTGTTTCCCCTCTGTCCGTGACACAGTCAGAACAGAATAGATAAGTAAGGATAGGAAAAGTATTGTCTAAAAGGAAAACACTCTCTGGTTTAGTTACATGAAATATGTGCCAAACCTGTCTGTCGATCACTAGCAGCCATCCAAGATGTGTGTATCTGCAACTTTAGACTCTAAATATTTACAGATGTCCACTCAAAGCCAGCACAAAAGCAAATCAATCAGAGTAAACACCAAAGACCCAATTTATATGAATACAGAATCAACAATCTAAAACCATTTAACAGCATAAGGCAGTTTATCAAGGCTTCTTGATAAACAAAATGAAAGCTGTAATCTATCTAATCCATTAATCTGAAGCAAGTTACAGGACACTTATTATATGGACAGTCCCCTGGAGGCAAACCGGGGCTAAATGCTTTGCTCAAGGGCATCGTTTGAACCCATGACCTTTGGGGTTGCCAGTCTAGATCCTTACCAACCACATGTCCTCCTAAAGAAAAAGCTGTTTTGTATAATAAGATGAAGTTTAAACCAAAAAAGGGAGCATTTCTATCCATCAAAGTTTAATATTCCACTCTGCACACTGACAATTCCTCTACAAACCCTATGTATAATTCATTAAAAAAAAAAACATCTGAGCACGTCAGGGCGGCATCTCCCTCAGGGAAATATATATGCCTGCAGCGTAATTCACCATCGACGAATCCACGGACAGCTCGTGAAGCCATCTGTGCAGATTTTGAGTGATTGTACAAGACAACTTGTTTGAAGCTGGACCGGCAAGCTCCCGTAGGAGATCTCAAAGAAGAACCATCACTGCGAGATCTCTCACACCCATAAAACACACACTGTCCTCTAATAGCTTCAACCAACAAGACAAACAGCAGCCCACATGTATGAAAAGGGACAGAACAAGAGCAAACCAGCTCCAATTCATCTGCGCACATGAGGCTCATTTGGATATGAAAGGCATATTGGTCTATAATTGGTCTATCACCTCACTGGCTTCAGTCTATAATGACAGAGCGTGGGTGATCTCATTACAGCAAATGGAAAGCTGTGAAATAAATCAAAAGAGCTTCTGCTTAACCGGTCTTGACGGTGTGCTGCACCGACCTGTTCAATGAAAACAGAGGAACAAACACACTTCACACTTCTATGTTATATTTACTTGTGTGTTTTGTATCCTGAGAGATATGTCTGTACTGGAACAGTCACCGAAAACATCTCCAAAGTCAATCAATATTGATTTTATCACTAATACTAATACATATTATTTTTGATAGTGTCTTATAACTACAGATAGACAGATAATAGGTTGGATCAATATTCATTTCACATTTTTTGAGTTAAAAATTTACCTAAAGCAAAAAAAAAAAAAATGCATTATGCAAAAAGTTGAATTGATTTGTACAATTGTTTTACTCCTGCTTTTGATGCAACATATCACTGATTGTTATATAACGACAATTATATGCGTAATAATTATTTAATTATAGAGCTATCACTAACGATTATTTTGGTAATTGAGTCATCAATCGATTATTCTGACGTTTAATCGAGTAACTGGATAATTACAATTCATTTTCTTCTAGTACTATAAATAGACCTAAGTGAACAATAGCCTTTAAAAGTACTTAAAATATAGTACATATATAACAGCAATGACGCAATAATAATTAGTTCAAATAAAGTATCAAAAGCAAGTAATCATATGGTTTTATTGAACAAAACTGTTAAAATATATAGGCCCGGTTTCACAAACGGTGCTTAGCCTGAGCCAGGACTAGGCTTTAGTTAAATTAAGATACTGAAGCAGTTTTTCTAAAAATGCCTTGGAAGAAAACATTACAGGTGTGCATCTTGAGACAGAACAATGGCACTGACAAATTTTAAAATATGTCAGAACAAGATATTTTCAGTATTTTCAGATTTTTCATCTCAAACATGCATTTTAGTCTGGGACCAGCCTTAAGCTTTGTCTGTGAATTCGGGGGATAATGTATTATAAACAATAGAGTACCTTATGTGTTATAACAAATGCCTGCACGATTGTTTTTACACTTTACTGTGCGATCTAATCCTTGTTTAATACTAACTAAACAACATTTAAGTCAAATGTCCACTTAATCTTTCATATTTGGTCATATGCTTATGACCGTGTGGCTACAGCCACTGTAATTTCTTAAATATGTGGACATCAAAACGTGTAAACTAAGATCAAGGGTTTAAATTTTAAAACCAGATAGTTCCGGTCCTTGATTCTGATTGGTTGAGCCGTGTTCTAAGCTGTTGTAAATTACTCTACAAACATAAACTTTTGTTTACTTGTGTGTTGCTCAGCAACCACTATGTTGCAACCACAACTGTTTCTGAGGAACTACATTTTGGCAGAAGAATAATGTTTTTTTTAATATCATTACACTTTATTTGCTCTGTTTTATTTTGTGAAACCATACTACTTGAAATAATCGGAATAATCATTTTATAAACACAGTAAGCCCCGTGAAGCGGTGATTTACAGTGAATTTATAACAGCTAAGGGGGTTCGCTTTCCACTGTGCCTAACAACGCCCCTTAGCTGTTATAAATTCACTTTAAACCACTGCTTCTTGGGGCTTATTGCTTTATTTGAATAGGGCTGCAAAAAATTAGTTTTGTGATTAATCAATTTAAAATAAAAATTTGTTTTTATACTACATGTGTGTGTACTGTGTATATTATGTATACATAAATACACACACATATATGTATATATTCTAAAAAATATTTGTATGTATTGTATGTAAACACTTGTATATAATTTGTATTATATATAAATACTTAACATATAAATCATAAACATATTTTCCTAAATATATACGTGTGTGTGTATTTATGTACATAATAAATATGCACAGTACATACACATATAGACATTTTTCCTGAATGCAGAAGTCACGTCTGACTTTCAACTTGAAGAATGCTTGGCATTTCCGGTCTCCAATGTTTCTAGACAAATTAGCGTATATTCCGATCTGACAATCTAATGTTAAACCCAGTAAAAATGTGCTTAAAAAGCACATGGCTCCATAGCACCATCACTTTGCATTGTCGCAATGACCATCCTTTGTCAGTGCCCCACTACTCAATGTTTAATGAGTGTGTAGATGACACGGAGCTGCTGATGTTAGAAACAGATGGACGCTTTTTGAACAGAAGAGCATCCAAATGGAAATTAGAATTCGTAATGTCGGCACTCATCGTTTACTCAGGGAAAAGGTCTATAGCACGTAAACATAAACTTTTAATTGAATCGATTAACCACAACTAATCGTTTTGAAGCCATAATTTTGAAATCACGATGAACAGTTAGCATATTGAGAAAGATAATGTATTGTTTGCGTAGGATTGTACGATGATTACCTTACAAATCTGATGAAATGGTGCACGTTGCATTCCCAGATGAACATTATAATAAACCCAAACCCACAATAATATGCAGTGATGGAGTTTAAGACTCTTCGCACATGTAAATGATAATTAATTGTTTGGAGCAGCATTTACCACAAACGCAGTCGCTCTGAGACTCACGTATGTAACCTACACACATGTAAATAATTAAAGCGCATACAGTATATTAAACCTGAATTGGTTTGTGAATTCGCAACAGCATTATGTTTTATTATGCTTTTTAAATGGGTTTAATAGATCATGCAATTTCATGGATTGTCTATTTTGCCGGTTACTCGACATTTTTAAAGTTGAGTATTTGAATTTAATCGAGGAATCATGACAGCCCTGTTTAAATACTATTAATATTGTATTTATTTGTTATATTATTTGATTTGCCATTTACATGGTCAAACTAAGCAGGCATCATTGCTTGAAAATGAATGGCTAGTAATTAAAAAGTTCACAATGGCATTTATTTGTGGACCAAAAACCAATTAAACTGAAGTTGGTTAATATTGGATAAAAATAAAAAATACTGGATCTCTTCTAACAAACGTGAAGTGTATCTGACAACCACTGAGCAGAAAACGATCTAACAACCTGAATGGGCAAAAGTGAACATTACACAATCCTGCTAGAGATAAACAGAATAATAAACTATTATTAGCTGTGGTTCCACCTCATGTAAGTCACTGACAGGCACCCAGAGAATGACTCACCATAATCAAAAGAATAACACTGACCAAAAGAATAACATTGACCATTTTAGTCGGTAAACCTGTTAAAAACACAATTATATGAATGGCTCATATAATGTGAGATTACTCTGGCTGAAGGATGTGTTACTCGCGTCCTGCGTGAAGATGTGTGGGAAGTGTTGAGTAACTCACCGCTGCTGTAGGCATATGGAGACTCAGCAGATCCGTCTTGAAGGCTGTCCAGGATCTCTCCTTTCCCCACATCGCTGTCGCCCACTAGAAGGAACTTGAGCAGGTAGTCATAGCTCTTCACAGGGCTGCCCTGGGTGCCCATGATTGCTCACATCAGAGCCAGAGGAAAGAATAGGAGACAACTGTTTGTGTCCCTCTCTGATGCCAAAGATGGACCCTAATGGACCCTGGGGGTCTTTGAGTCTCTTGTGTCAGGTCTATCTTTGAAAGGGTGTAAAGCCAAATCCGCAGACAGACCAAATCAAACCATTCCCCACCCTTTCAGTCCAGATCCAGAAGTGTACAGTCTTTAAAACGTCCAGTCGTAATCACTCTTCCAGTCTTAAAATGTACAAATGCTTCAACCGAACAGCTAGGTTGTTCACATTTCTTAACACAAGCTCATTTCATCGTTAATGACACAAAATGGAAAAACATTCTGAAAAACATTTACCAAAACATATTCCATTAGGGCAAGTTATTGCTATAACAGAAAAGCATTTGAGCTATCGAGCTAGTGCATTGTTAGCATGCGCCTGCCAAGCTGTCAACACAAAGAAATAATCTCATTACAATTTTATCCAGTAACCACCTGCACGGTTATGATAATATTATTAATAAGAATGTATATTTGTTATCGTAAAACGAATTAAAACTTATTAAAGACAAGTCGTTGCTCTTCAGATGGAGTAACACAGCATCGGCTAACGCTATTAGCTATGAGCCTAGCGAGTCAACAACAAACGCATAAACACTGATTTTACACTATAATTCTCTAGTCTAGCATTAACTCCTCACAGTTACGATATATTCCTGTTGAAATGTGAGAAAGAAACGTTAGGCTGACAAACGGAAGAAGAATATCCAGAGTGGCGCTTCAGTTAGCTTGAGCAGCCGATGCTAGCGCGTCTGTGAGAAATCATGGCTCCTTTTTCTGTTTTCTTCTGAATAACAAAGATTCGTGTAAGTTCTCGCTGCTCGTCTCGGGATCTGTGCGCGTTATCAGGCGGTTGTGGGGCGAGGCGCGGAAGGTGCGGGATTAAACGATAATCCGAGTCGCTGGATATTATTGCTTGTGCTGTAAATGCTCTCGGGTATCCAAATATGTCCCATGTTCTCTCACACAGGAGATATCACACACACACACACTGTCACGCTGAGCTTTCACCTCTGCGTACTGCTGCGCTCTGACTGACTGTACCTCCCCCTACTCACTCACTCACTCACTCACTCACTCACTCACTCACTCACTCACTCACTCAGGCTGCGTCTGTAATGTAGTTATTTTTTACATATATCATTATCCATACACTCAACAAAAGCACAATCAGGTGCAAAAACAAACAAACAAATAAATAAAATAAGGTGAAGATGCTAGCAAAGTACTTAATATAAAGCATGATAAAAATATTTTGATATAAATTAAAAAATAATTATATAATTTTAATAATAATTTTAATAATAATTAAAATAGTTATATAAAATAATACACTTAACAAAAAATAAAGTATCATTGAAATTGAGCTATAAATTAATAGAAATAAATGATAGATAAATTCATAGATAGATAGATAACGTTAGCAATTTAATATACTTATATAAAAAGTTATATAAACTAATAAATAAAGTATTATATAAGTATAATTAATATATTGTGATATAAATGAATATAAATAGGGGAAATTATTTAAGATTATTTCATAAAGTTAGATAAATAATAAATAATAAATATGATAGATAGATAGATAAACAAAACAGATAAATAAATAAATAATAAATAAATAATAAATATGATAGATAGATAGATAGATAGATAGATAAACTAAATAGATAAATATATAAATAATTATGATAGATAGATAGATAGATAGATAGATAGATAGATAAACTAAATAAATAAATAAATAATTATAATAGATAGATAGATAGATAGATAGATAGATAGATAAATAGATAAATAAATAAAACTAAATAAATAAATATGTATTATAAATATATTTTGACATAATAAATAAATAAATACACAACCCTTATAAGGATGAATTGTTTGGGAGGAAATTATCCAATAATTTCTAAAATCAAATAAAAAAAGTTTGAAAATATATATATAAATAAACAAATAAATAAATACCCACAACCCTTATGAGGACAAATTGTTTTGAGGAAATTATCTAATATTACCTAATACTTAAATAAATAATAAATAGGTATTATAAATAGATTTTGAAACAAATAAATCAATAAATAAAGGTAGATAATACTTAAATAAATAATTAATATGTATTATAAATACATTTTCAAATAAATAAATAAACTTTAGGACAAACAGTTTGGAGGAAATGATCTAATATTATTTTTATTAAAAGTTAGAAATTAAATAAATAAATAAACAAACAAACACCCACAACCTTTATGAGGCCAAATTGTTTGGGGGAAATTATCTAATATTATCTAATAAAGTAAAAGATAATACTTAAATAATAAATAAATATAATAATTGTTAATTATTTATTGTTAATTATATATATTTATATATATACACACACACAGACATTCTATAATATATGATTTAAATATTTGACAAAATAAATGAATAAATACCCACAACCCTCTAATATTATCTAATAAAGTTAGTTAGTAAATATATAAATACATAAATAGCAATTAATGAGCATTAAGAAAACTCTTTAGGTGCATTTTGTATAAATGCTCAATGCGTTTGAATATGCCTTGCCTAGGTAGACAGCATGCTAGGTTTTGAGACAGTCATTCATTCATACAGAACCCACCTCCTACTGGCTGTCTGAATTCATTTGTTTTCAGTGTGTATATAAAGACAGGCGATGAACAAGTTCAACAGCCTTTCTTTTAACTGTATAAGCTGTGGGACAGTTGATGATTTCAGTTTATTGTTTAATATTTTGTATTAGCAGCACTCATTATGTTGTTCCAAACCAGTATAACTTTCTTTCTTCCATGGAGCACAAAAGGAGATGCTACAATGAATGAAAGCCTCAGTCAGCCTTCACTTTCACCGTATGGAAAAATGATCATGCTGTGAAAGTGAATAGTGTCCGAGGCTGTCAGTAGTAATATTCTGCATACATTGAACAAATAATGATTTATGGATGATCTATCCCTTTAAATATTCCTTGAAATGTATTGTTTTCACCTGCCGTTTCCAGCACTTCTATTACATGTTGCAGGTTCTGTTGGCAGATGCAGGCGGGTTAATGTGCTGGGGACAAGCCAAAGGTCTCTCCACTTTCAGGGATCAAAAGAAGATAATCCCCCTCCCCCCGAATAGATTAAAATGCAAATTGCTGTATGAAGTCTTTGTGTCTGCCCATCGAGATTACAGCTACACGAGGGTCTCAAGGGACACTAGGGGACATCTGGACCCTGCATCAAGTTCTACACCAGCCATTAAAAAAAAACGCTCACCCCCAACATACATATAATAGTGCTTGCTCTCCGGATGAGATATGGGACAGCTGTTTTGAATAGAATTTGAATGACTATACACTGTAAAACACAGACGTACTAAAAATAATTGTATATATTGTACAAAAAGTCTCTGGGTATAGTAGAATTGGTAATATTGTTTTATCATTAATATTTTAAATAACAGTTTACAAATGTAATTTATTTCTGTGATGTCAGTGCTGAATTTTCAGCATCATTACTCCAGTCTTCAGAAATCATTCTAATATTCTGATTTGCTGTTTAAGAAACATTTATCATTTTTAATACTGAAAACGGTTATGCTGATTAATATTTACGTGGAAACAATGACATTTGTTTTTCAGGATTCTTTGATTAATAAAAGAACCGCATTTACTTCAGTAGAAATATTTTGTAAGACTATAAGTCTTTACTGCCACTTTTGATCAGTTTAATGCACCCCTAGCTAAAGAAAAATATGAATTTCTTGTAAAACAAACAAACAAAAAAAAAAGAAAAAGAAAAAGAAAGACACTGCCCTTAAAAAATATGAAGGTGAATCCCCAGCTCAGATGTTTTTCATCTGTTTTCTGTTTTCACTGAATAGTCATAAGCCTGTCATTGCTATCATTGTGCTCTCAGTCCAGTTTGAGCACATTCTTCATTTGTTTTTCCCCCAAACAGAAGATGCAAGACTTGTTATACTGGCACGTTTCTGAAAATTGACTTTAAACAGCAACTGTTTATAGTCCAAACATGAATCATAAGTATGATCTAAGATGCACAAGGATACTGTCATGTTTAAAAAGTTATTAAATAAACTTTATTGAGGTAAATTTAAGGTTTGAAAATCAACAGCACAAATGACAAATGCATATTTTGATCATGATCATCTGCGTTTATAAAAATCTTGATTTTGTTAAATCATTTATCTTAATAACAATAGCTACAAAACAACATTTTGGCAACACTGACATAACAAGTGAATAATGTACACAAATCTGTGCTAAATTTAATATTCAGAGCCAGTTCACATTAGGCAGCTAGATTAGACTCATAAATGTCTACTAATTAATGGTCCACTTCTACCAGTGATTATCTTTACACTATCAGTCAAAAGTTTTTGAACAGTAAGATTTTTAATGTTTTAAAGAATTCTTTTCTGCTTAACAAGCCTGCATTTATTTGATCCAAAAAACAGCAAAAGCAGTAATATTGTGAAATATGTTTGCTATTTAAAATAACAGTTTTCTATTTGAATATATTTTAAAATGTAATTTATTCCTGTGATCAAACCTACATTTTCAGCATCATTACTCCAGTCTTTAGTGTCACAGGATCCTTCAGAAATCATTATAATATTCTAATTTGCTGTTCAAGAAACATTATTATTATTATTCCCAGTATTTAAAACAGCTGAGTAATTTTTTTCAGGGTTCTCTGATGAATAGAAAGATCCAAAGATATTTATCTGAAATAAAAAGCTTATGTAACATCATACACTATTCAAATTAATACTTTTATTAATCAAGGATGCTTTAAATTGATCAAAAGTGATAATAGAGACATTTATAATGTTACAAAAAAAATTCTATTGCAGATAAATGCTGTTCTTCTGAACTTTCTATGCATCAAAGAAACCTAAAAAAATTCTACTCAGCTGGTTTCAACATGATATTATTATTATTATTATTACAAAATGTATTATATTATGTATTATTATATTATTGTGTTATAAATGTAAATATATTGTTAAAAAAATGTTTTTGACCAGCAAATCAGAATATTAGAATGATTTCTGAAGGATCGTGTGACTGGAGTAATGATGCTACAAATTCAGCTTTGAAATCACAGTAATAAATTACATTTTATAATATATATTTAATTGGAAAACAGTTATTTTAAATAGTACAAATATTTCAAAATTGTACTGTTTTTTTCTGTACTTAGGATCAAATAAATGCAGGCTTGGTGAGCAGAAGAGACTTCTTTAAAAATATTTGAAAACTTATATAATAGAAATAGAAAAACTTAAATAAATAGAAAACTTTTGACTGGTACTGTACATCAGTCCGTCATGACAGCAAAGAAACTGAGGAGACGTCAACAGTGACACTTCCAGTTCAAATGATCTTCATTAAATTATGGTTGTGAGAGAGCAACATGTTTTAACTATCAAAATTATAATATAATCAATACTTTTTTAAATGGTACATCTTCAGTGTTATAAAAAAGTAGTAGTAGTTTTAAAATAAATATGAAAACATAATCACAGTTTCAATCAAAGATTCTGATCAGTGGTTAGAAAAGGAAAAATCGTGATTTAAATCTACAATGTCAGAATATCTACTTCCGTTAAATACCTAATTAAGACTATCATGAAATTCTGTGCAGTTTGACCAATAGGGAACCTTCTCCCAAGCGTTAATGTGTCTGGCTGCTTTCGGTCTACCAGGTCCCAGAGTTAGTCCGTCTTGGCAGTCTTCTGCTTCCAGGGGTAGATGAGTTCTCCTACAAACAGCTTCTTGCACAACGCGGCCCAGGAATCCTTAGGGTAACAGCTGTAAGTGGGCGTCCGGTAAGTTTGCAGCACAGAGCTGCACTTCAATGGGTTGATCTGAAGGTAGAAAAAAGAAAAGACATTTTTCATTCATGTTTGCTCATCTGTTATATGATTTATTATCAAACCCTAGAGACAAGTAAAGAATCTCCAGTGTTTGCACTGCACAGTGAGGCAAACAAAGCTACTCAATAACCCTCATATCCATCCCACAAAAGCAACAGGTCAAACCCAAACCACAAATGAAACCCAAGCGTAAATAAACTACAGCTGTTTTAGCAACAATCAACCTACCTCCATCATCAGGTGAAGAGGAGTTTCTGGCTCCTGACAAAGCACATTGAATTTAACGCCCTCTGGAATACAAAAAGATCCATAAAGTGCTTATCAGTTATATAAACACATAATTAAACAGGCGGGTTTCACTGAAGGTCAGTACATGGGCTAGAAGTACATTCATAGTTTCACTTCTATCATTAAGGTTATGTAAGAAAAGAAAGTTACAAATGTTTGACTTTTTTTTTTTATTGCTCACCTGCCAGTCTGTATGGTCTGCAGATACGCAGGCCGATGGCAAACAGGGGGAAGGAGTTGATGAAGTCGACACTAAGGTGAATCACTCCCTGAAACAGCACCACCACCAGCCGTAGCTACAAACGGAGAAACAAGTTACTTATGTTATCAATATATAAATTCTACATTTATGATTTTTATTAATCTTTTAAGGAGTAGTCCACTTCCAGAACAAAAATTTACAGATGATTTACTCACCCCTTTGTCATTCAAGATATTAATGTCTTTCTTTCTTCAGTCGATAAGAAATGATGTTTCTTGAGGAAAACATTTCAGGATTTCTCTCCATATAGTGGACTGATATAGTGCCCCGAGTTTGAACTTCCAAAATGCCGTTTAAATGCGGCTTCAAACGGCTCCAAACGATCCCAGCCGAGGAAGAAGGGTCTTATCTTGTTTTCTAAACAAATTGACAACTTGTATACTTTTTAACCTCAAATGCTTGTCTTCTCTAGGTGTGCGTGTGCTGTTTTTTCCGGTTCAAGACAGTTAGGGTATGTCGAAAAACTCCCATCTCGTTTTCTTCCCTAACTTCAAAATTGTCCTACATCGATGCAGAAGCACCGTTCCAGTGTTTACAAAGTGAACATGCAAAGAACATCAAACGTCCTTTACAAAAAAGGTAAAACAGTGATGTAGGACGATTTTGAAGTTGAAGAAGAAAACGAGATGGGAGTTTTTCGACATTCCCTAACCGTATTGACCCAGATTACACAGACTACACATGCGCATCGCAGAGACGAGACAAGATGAGCATTTTAGGTTAAAAAGTATATAAACTGTCAATTTGTTTAGAAAATGAACGATCGTTTCACTAGATAAGACACTTCTTCCTCGGCTGGGATCCTTTAGAGCCATTTGAAGCTGCATTTAAACTGCATTTTGGAAGTTCAAACTTGGGGCACAATAGAAGTCCACTATATGGAGAGAAATCCTGAAATGTTTTCCTCAAAAAACTATTTCTTTACTGCTGAAGAAAGAAAGACATGAACATCTTGGATGACAAAGGGGTGAGTACACCCAATTCTTTTTTTGTGCTGGAAGTGAACTAATCCTTAAAAAAAAAACAATAGTATTAAGCAGCACAACTCTTTTCAACATTGATAATAAGAAACGTTTCCTGAGCAGCAAATCAGCACATTAGAAACATTTCCGAAGGATCATGTGACACTGAAGACTGAATTAATGATGCTGAAAATTTAGCTTTGCCATCACAGGAATAAATTATATGTAAAAATATACATCAATAAAAAACAGTTATATTAAATTGTAATAATATTTTGCAATATTCCATTTTTTACTGTAATTTGATCTAATAAATGCAGTGTTGGTGAGTATACACAAACTTTGAAAATCATTAAAGGGATAGTTCACCCAAAATTTTTTGTCATCAATTACTGACCTTCATGTCGTTCCAAACCCGTAAAACCATTCATCTTCAGAACACAAATTAAGATATTTCTGATGAAATTCTAGAGCTTTCTGACCCTGCATAGACAGCAACACAACTACCCAGAAAGGTAGTAAGGACATCGTTAAAATAGTCCAATGCGCATGGAAAACTGACAAGGAAGAGAAGAAATTGTTGAATAAAGTCATTATTTTTTGTTTTCTTTGCGCACAAAAAGTATTCTTGTAGCTTCGTAAAGTTATGTTTGAACCACTGTTTGAGTCACATGGACTATTTTAAAGATGTCCTTACTACCTTTCTGGGCCTTGAACATGGTAGTACTGTTGCAGAAAGCTCTCAGATTTCATCAAAAATATCTTAATTTGTTTTCTGAAGATGAACAAAGGTCTTACAGGTTTGGAACGACGAGTGTGAGCAATTAAATGACAGAATTTTCATTTTTGGGTGAACTAACCCTTTAAAAAAAAAAAAAAAAAAAGAATCATACAGACCCTATACTTTTTCAAGCTGAAAAATCATCCAGACTCAAGAGCTAAACATGATAATTATCATATAATGACATATAATGTTCATAATGACCACATTCATAACGCTCCAGAAAAATAAAAAAAATATATAGTGACAAAGCAATGCAGCTGACTTCTGGACTGACGTAGCATTTATAAAATAATGTGAGATGCATAAACTGTGAAAATAAACTCACCAGGGTAAAGACGAGGTAATACAGGGCAGTGGTGGGAAGCAGGAACAGCAGAATTGTAAAGAGCAATGTGCCAATGAATAACTGCAAAGGAAACAGAGCAGTGTCAGCTGTGTTCTGTAGGGATGTGCTGAATAGCTAGTAGGTGTACAGGAGATGTACCTGGTCCAGGTCGTATGAGCACGAGTCAACCCTCTGCCTCAACACATTCCATTTCTTTCCCCTGAAGAGCCGCCACAAGGAGGAGAGACCGTAGATCTTCAGGCAGTAGAGTCTGATAACAGAGATAAGAATGTAGATTTCACAAACAAAGAAACTGTACTGCAAATTTCAAAAAAGACTAAACATTGTGTCAAGGGAAACATGAAAATAAAGGACACACAACTGTAAATACAAACTGCAAGTAACTGCCCAGGCAGATCTGAGATAGAAGTGTGCCTAAAATTCTGTTTATGTTCTCTCATGTCTTTCCAAACCTGTTTAACTTTCCTTCTAGAATGGAACATAAAATGTAAATTTATTTCATACAGTAAAAGGGAATGGTGACCTTGGTGGTCCAAGGTTCCCATCCATATTTGAAGACAGAAAGTCATAGAGGTTTGGAATGACAAAGTAAAGTGAACCTTAATTTCTGGGTGAACTATCCCTTTAAGAGGCGCAAATATAAAGGTTGACACTGCCCTCTACTGGAACTGTAGAAACATGACAAACAAAACCAAACCTCACCTTGCCCCGTACACATAAAAACAATAGATGTGGAAAGTGAGGAGGGCCACGATGTCGGACAATACGGACAGAGCAAAGGTCAGTCCCAAGCAGGCTGAAAGTCCAACATACCACAGGATCCTCTCAATGAAAGGAGACATCAGGTGGATGTAACCTGTGGACACAATCACAAGACATACATGAGATTCATTAATAAGAATGAAACACCATGAAAATGCTTGAACTGAAGATGTACTTACTGATCCACAGATGTATGTGGTAGAGAAAGAATCTCCCCAGCACCTGGTCGAGAGCTTTGTTCATCTTCAGTCCAGCAGGAGCTCCCATCAGCCACTCTAACAGCTCCTGGAGCTCATTAGCCACACGCTGCGAGACAGTCCAAGATATTCAGTAAGACATTTCTGACACATTGATATCCACCTTATTCTTCGACACAGAAGTAAGTTTATAGGTGAGACTTCCAGTTCATTAGCTGCTATAGGGAAATAACGAGACGAATAACAATGTGCAGTAAACGGTAAAACTGTTTGCTCTACAAACCAGAGTGTTCATAATTAATATAATACATTCAAATATTATGGTAAGACACACCAATTTGCAATATCAAAATGAGCTGTTTTGTACAGCTAAAGATAGCTGCATGCAGATGAGACCGGAAGCCACACCCATAAAATTTAAGGTGGACAAATGTACTCTAATCTTTAAATGTTTGGGGTTAGTAAGATTTTTATTTTTAAAACATGATCCAAATTGACAGTACAGACATTCTAATGGTATAAAGGTCTGTTTCAAATAAATGCAGTGCTTACGAACTTTCTTTTCATCAAAGAATCCTGAAAAAAAATGTATCATGGTTTCCATAAACACAAATGTGCAGCGCAACTGTTTTCAACATTGATAACAATAAATAATATGTTTTCTTGAACACAAAATCAGCATATTAGAATGGTTTTAGAAAACATTAAAATAGAAAACAATTATTTTAAATTTGTAATAATATTTCACTGTATTTATCAAATAAATGCAGCCTTGTTAAGCATACTAGACTTTCATAAACATTAAAAAAAATCTTACCAATCCCAAACTTTTTAGCAATTGTGATGTAATATGCTTCATACTTACATCAGCCATGGGCACCAAAGTATCTGCTAATTTACTGATACGATTCTCCCTATAAAGCCATGAGATAAGCAGCAAACCAAGGGCTATGTCCACAAAAAAAGACACAAAGATGTTTGCTTTTCTGCAGAGGGAGAAAAAAAAGAAGGGTCTGAGGATATGATTTAATAAACAACAAAGGAGCAACATGATATATGGATCAATGACACAATGTTTTTTTTTTTTAAATAATAAGCATGTTTTAAATTGCTGAATTAAGATTCATTTTGGTATTGGAGTATAAACCAAAAATGGAAATGTAAACTCTCCTAATAAGGAAAAAAAAAATTCTGCTTTTCACCTTTTTATGACAAAGCTAGGTTAGAGACTCCCCAAAAACGTACTGATATTTGTTAATTGTTAATTTCTTTACACACTCTAAAGTATTTAAAGTGCAAGGGAAATATATTTTTACACAATAATATATGATACACGACAACAGTCATTAACTTGAAACTTTTCTCAAAATCAGTGTAACATTATTCAAAGCCATATGACACCAACAGACAAAAGTGTGGGATTTTTTGTTTTTAATGGAGTCTCTTTTGCTCATCAAGGCTGTATTTCTTTGTTCAAAAACACAGAAAAAACAGTAATATTGTGAAATATTGTTGCAATTTCTAATATTGGTTTCAAATTTTAATGAACAATGTCAAATTTACTGTCCCTCCCATAGACGCTGCATTAGAAACACCCTACGAACACCATTACATTTTTTTTTTGTAATTTGATGCAAAAGTGATATAATACAAAGTATAGTGTTATAAATGTGTATACATTTTAAAATATATATATAAAAAAACTTTCAAGTATTTACAATGCTGATGACCGTTGAAACGCATCATCACAGTCCTGTGAAAAGGGTCCATATGCTGATTTATTATCAGTGTTAAAACTGTTGTGCTGCTTAATATTTTGTTTTGATGAATAAAAAGTTACAAAGAACAGCATTTATTCAAAATAGACATCTTTTCTAACAACAAGTCTTTACGATCCCTTTTCATCCATTTAACATTTAACACATCCTTGCTAAATAAAAGTATTAATTTCTTTAAAAAAAAAGAAAAGAAAGAAAAACAAATTACCCCAAACTTTGTAATAGTAGTGTAAATTGTAACACAAAAAATTCTATTTTGAATAAACACTGTTCTTTTTAACTTTTTATTTATCAAAAAATCTTGATAAAAAGCATCACATGTCCCAAAAAATATTAAGCAGCACAACATTGATAACAAATCAGCATATCAGAATGATTTCTGAAGGATCATGTGATACTGAAGACTGGAGTAATGATTCTGAAAATTCAGCTTTGATCATAGGAATAAATATTTTAAAGTTTATTAAAACAGAAAACTGTTAATTTAAATTGCAATAATATTTTACAAAATTATTTTTTTCTCTATTTTTGATCAAATAGATAAAGCCTTGATGAGCACAAGAAACGTCTTTAAAAAACATTAAAAATCTTACTGATCCCAAACTTTTGAACAGCAGTGTAAATACAAAAAGTACATTTCTAAAGAGTTGACACATGTATTTTAAACTTGATTTTTCCTTGCTCTTGTATGTCACTGACTTGAGCACTGTACCTCATGAATTCCATGTGCGTAGCAGCTTTTTTGGGAGAGAAAACAGTTTTGAAATGAACTGCCCTGTACCCCGACTGAACACAGGTGGAGAGCTTGCTTGAGATGAACAGCACTGGACGCAAATGTAAAATCCTGTAAAATACCAAAAGCTTTGTATAAGAATTTATCATCATCACTTTTCAGTACCAACAACAGGTTCAAGCTAAGACACATGAACTCACCTGAAGCTGCACAACCATTGCCACAAAGACAGCAGCCACGTTAAAAAAATGCAGACCGGAACCGATGCTTGTTTTAAAAGCTCTGCAATAATACTCGCCTCCCTGCCTTCAGACTGCCAGTGGGTGAGTTTAAGAGGCCCGTCATCATATTTGTCGAGGAAAAAGAGAGGCTGACTTTGAGACACTGTCTGGAAGACCAAGCGCAGCTCTGAGGGCTCGATATCAGACTTCTGGCCCGCATCCTGCACTGGGTGAAGCTGGGAGAGCATAACCTTCCTCTGGTCGTAATGAATGAGGATGATCTTATCTCCCTTGCTGCTTTCATCACCATTTTTCTGCTCTTGATCCAGTAGAAGCTTACCATTGTTTTGTACCACCTGGCAAGTAAAACCTCTTTTGCCAATCTCACGGCTCAACTGCAGCCAACATTTCTGAGGAAAGATGGTACTCAGGTCTTTAAGGAAGCTGTCCATTCCTTCTTGACCTTCTTTGGGCATACTCCAGGAACCCAGGACGGTCAGATCCACCTGAGTCTGGCTCTGCAGCTCACTCAAGTACTTCTTCACCTGACCCGGTATGAAGGGGTAGTGAACTACAGCCAGTACCACAGCAGAATTGTGACCTGGGATCCAGCGCCCAACCAGCAGGCCGCTGTCGGCAGTGTTACAGCACTGGGGAAAGAAGATCTTCAGCACCATGATGGTGTGCTATAAAGTCCGGCAACAGCGAAAGATACACTCCTGCATGGGCAAAGAGAAATATTAAAAGGCTAGAAACAATATGCATACAGCACCTATAATGCAAGTTAAAAAAGCATGCAATATGCTTAGCAGCATCCACAGATCTAACGACAACAGTTCTGTTGTACCCGTGCCCTTCAAACATGAATTTGGGTCGTTTCTATGGAAACCACACGCTCCGGGCAAAACTCATATCGATTTAATTCGCAATTTTACCGAGACCAAATGCAGAGACTTGCTACTATATGTTGTCACTATTAGTCAAATGCTCAAAAAGTTACCTTGTGGAATTTTAAGGGCAATGACTTCTGAGACGTTGCTCTTATCTTGTCACCGACAACGAGCAAGTTAACTCTACTATATGCGATAACCAATGCAGGCATAGTCCCGAAAAAAAATGTAAAAATAAAAATGTTTACACAAATTCAGAGGAAATAGCACCACAGATAATAGTCCAGTGGTGACTCTTGCTAAACTTACTGAAAACCGGTTTACCATAGGAGTAACGCTCGTATTGTTGACAGTCCGTCATTGAAATTCTGTCGGGTGAACTCAAGGGATTTTTTCAGTTCCGACCCAAAATAATTCAAGTAGCGTTTGACTCTATTTTACAACGGCATAGCAAATAGCAAATTTAATTTATCAATATGAAGAGATCAGTATTGTTCATATGACCCATTTTGTAGCGAAGGCGATTAAATCTTTAACAATCGTAGCATTTTAGTGTGGTCTTTTTTCTATAAACTATTGAAATTTTGTGTTGATCTCATACTCGAACACGAAATTTGCTTGCTATCGTCTTTGTTTTATATGTAAACCTAACAGACAAGCGAGTTACAAGGGTTCACCCAACAATAGAAACCATCACAGAAATGGTTTCCACTACAAATATCATTACAAATATTACAAACCATCAACTTTTAACCATTAAAACAATTAAAAATTGTATGTTTTGGGACATGTTCCACTAGCACCAGCAGAAGGCGACCAATTACCAGAAGAGGCCCACAGGGCCCATTACAGTTTCCATTAAATCCAATACAAGTCTCATTATAACCAGTAAAACCACTACAAATTTTGTGATGATGTTTATTGTTTTGTTTGTTTGTTTCAGCAGGGCACTCAAAAAAGTCCTCTTTTAGTCATTATCCACACGCAGATGGAAGGAATCAGCTTCTAATAGAGATCAGATGTATTACAAAACACTTTTAAATCCAGACTAAAAACACATCTGTTTAGCTGTGCATTTACTGAATGAGTGCTGAATCCTGCTGAGCTATTCTTCTCTCTTTTTCGTTGTTTTTATTGAATCTATTTTATTTCTTAGACATCTGTTATGATTATTTCAAAATTGCAATGTAAACCACTTTGAAATACCAATGTGTATGAAATGTGCTATATAGATAAAATAAACTTACCTTGTTTAAAAGCCAGTAGAGTCACACGAACTTCCGAGCGGTGAATGTGTCTGAATGGGACTTAACCTAAATGAAACGTTAGCTATCTTAACATTCAAGACAAAAGAGCCCTCTAAAGAACACCCTTTCTTTCCTGATAACAGCTTCACACATGATAAGACTTGAATTTCAAGAGGGGACTGAAGAACAAGAGCTATGGATGAACATTTTATTAAAAGTAGTATGGATTAGTGTAAAACTATCACATTTCCATGTGAAGCCAAAACAATCAAAAATCTTATATCATTATGAAATCGCCAAGATGTTCCCTTATTAAATCAGCAGAAACTTTGAATACTTCATTTTAAGGTGTCCTTGTTACACGTTACGTTATGTTCTTACTATTATAATTATGGATAATTACATGCAAGTAACCCTAAGCCAAACCCAAATCCTAACCCTAACCATGCAGTAAGTACATTTAGTTAATTAATATTACTCAGTACTTAAATGTTAAATTACACTGTAATAACGACACCTTAAAATAAAGTGTAACCAAAAATTTTCAGATATTGTACTTACATATTAGCGCTCCTTGTGCCAAACTGTTTAAGAATTAGTGGATTTTCTAATGTAGGACAGCTCGTGCTCAAATCTGGGACACTATGTTTTGGGTTAGAAATAGTTTAATTTTTAACAAGGCAAAAACTTCACATGTAACACTCCTGGTAAATGCATGCATGTTTGGTTAATTAATTATGCAGACCTACAGTGTGTTTGCTGTCTTCATCAGTTTGTCTACAAAACTAATACCTTATGTTCACACATGAAATGTTAACATAAATGCAACTATGTAACAAAAATCATGGATCTTAAAACAAATAATACTGCTGCATTATAAGTTCAGAAATTTTACAAAAATACATGTATGGCACATTTTATCAACTGAATAACATAGTATATTCTAGTCAAAACATGGTGTTTCACTTTTAAAACATTCTTTTCTAAAGTGGGATAACAAAGATAGAAAATATTCACACATTTTAACAATATCATTGCAAAATTTGATGTAGAAATACATCACAAATATAATCTGATAACAATTTAGAACCTTGTTTTATTTAAAACAGATTTATATCCTTTACATTAACTGTGTGTAAATCCTTTGTCACTGATTCAGCGTAACTTCACAAGTCAAGTCAAGTCAAGTCACCTTTATTTATATACCGCCTTTAACAATACAGAATTGTGACAAGGCGGCTGTACAGTATTAAATAGGAAACAGTACATCAACAATGCCAAAGGCAACAGTAAACACTCACATTTTAGGTAAAGGTAGTTAATCAAAAATAATAAAATAAAATGCAATATTGTGTTAAGAGAAATTGTCCCCAACTAAGCAAGCCAGAGGCGACAGCGGCAAGGAACCAAAACTCCATCGGTGACAAATGGAGAAAAAAACCTTGGGAGAAACCAGGCTCAGTCGGGGGGCCAGTTCTCCTCTGGCCAAAAGTTCCCGTGGTCTTGTGCCGACAGCGGTCTAGGTGATGTGGTCTTCACTGTGGATCCGTCTCTGGGGCTCATCTAGTTGATGTGGACTCCGCTGACATTCAGGGCTGTAGAGGTCGTCTCTAGGTGCTGATCCACCATCTGGGCTGGGTTCGGACTGGATCCGGAGGACTGCAGTGACCATCTGATCTGGATACGGACTGGATCTGGTGGTTAATGTGACCTCGGAATAAGAGAGAAACAGACTAATATTAGCGTAGATGCCATTCTTCTGACGATGCACTGAGTACATCGGGTGTTATGGGAAGTGTTCCCGGTTCCGGTTGACCTAATTAGTGCAGCCTAACAATCCTTTAACGGATTTGAATTATAGGAATATGTTGATTTGTTATGTGTAAGCAAGGTTAAAGAGATGGGTCTTTAATCTAGATTTAAACTGACAGAGTGTGTCTGCGTCCCGAACATTGTAGGGTAGATTGTTCCAGAGTTTGGGCGCTAGATAAGAAAATGATCTCCCGCCCGCGGTTGATTTTGATATTCTCGGTATTATCAAGTTGCCAGAGTTTTGAGAACGCAGCGGACGTGAGGGACTATAATGTGATAAGAGCTCGCTCAGGTACTGAGGAGCTAAACCATTCAGGGCTTTGTAAGTAATTAGCAAGATTTTAAAATCTATACGATGTTTAATAGGGAGCCAGTGCAGTGTTGACAGAACCGGGCTAATATGATCATACTTTTTGGTTCTAGTAAGAACTCTAGCTGCTGCATTTTGGACCAGCTGGAGTTTGTTTATTAAGAGAGCAGAACAACCACCCAATAAAGCATTACAGTAATCCAACCGTGAGGTCATAAATGCATGAATTAATGTTTCAGCATTTGACATTGAGAGCATAGGTCGTAGTTTAGATATATTTTTGAGATGGAAAAATGCAGTTTTGCAAATGCTAGAGATGTGGTTTTCAAAGGAAAGATTACCATCAAATAGCACACCTAGGTTCCTAACTGATGACGAAGAATTGACAGAACAGCCATCAAGTATTAGACAGTGTTGTAGGTTATTACACGCTGAGGTTTTAGGCCCAATAATTAACACCTCTGTTTTTTCAGAATTTAGCAGTAAGAAATTACTTGTCATCCAATTTTTTAACTCAACTACACAATCCATTAGTTTTTCAAATTGGTACGTTTCGCCTGGCCGCGAAGAAATATAGAGCTGGGTATCATCAGCATAGCAGTGAAAGCTAACACCATATTTCCTGATGATATCACCCAAGGGTAACATGTAAAGCGTAAAGAGTAATGGCCCTAGTACTGAGCCTTGCGGTACTTCATACTGCACTTGTGATCGATATGATACCTCTTCATTTACTGCCACGAATTGATGGCGGTCAGATAGATACGATTTGAACCATGTCAATGCACTACCACTAATGCCAACATAATTCTCAAGTCTATTCAAGAGAATGTTGTGATCAACAGTATCAAACGCAGCACTAAGATCCAACAGCACTAACAGAGAGATACAACCACGATCGGATGACAAGAGTAGATCATTTGTAACTCTAATAAAAGCAGTCTCAGTACTATGGTACGGTCTAAAACCTGACTGAAAATCCTCACAGATATCATATTTCTGTAGGAAGGAAGATAATTGTGAGGATACAACGTTTTCTAATATCTTTGATAGAAATGGGAGATTCGAGATAGGTCTGTAATTAGTTAATTCGTTGGGGTCAAGTTGTGGTTTTTTAATTAGAGGCTTAATAGCAGCCAGTTTGAAGGTTTTGGGGACATATCCTAATGACAGTGATGAATTAATAATATTTAGCAGAGGATCTATGAGATCTGGAAGCAAGTCTTTTAGTAGCCTAGATGGAATAGGGTCTAGCATACAAGTTGTTGATTTAGATGATTTAACAAGTTTATACAATTCTTCCTGACCTATAGTAGAGAATGAGTTGAATTGTTCCCCAGGAGATCTATAGCGCACTATCTGATGCGACACTGTAATTGACGGCTGCATAGTGACAATTTTGTCTCTAATTGTATCGATCTTAGAAGTAAAGTAGTTCATGAAGTCATTACTGCTATGCTGATGGGCATAGTCAGTGCCTGTTGGTTCTTTATTTTTTGTTAACTTAGCCACTGTATTGAATAAATACCTAGGGTTATGTTTGTTTTCTTCTAAAAGAGTTGAAGACAAGACAAGAGGTACCTCCTGTTTAATGATTTTCATGGCCACATTTATGACAGAATTTTCAGAAAGTCAAGTAATTTCAGTAACTTGACAACCCTGCTTGAAATTAACATCAATTATGTTCACTTTAATGTTGTAAAATAAGAGATAGTCACACTGGAGCTTAGGTGTCCCACATAAGTCAGTGTCCCACATTACACTAATCCACCCTACCTTTAATTAGGCCTAAGTCACGTGCAAATGTAAATTGCTTGTTTAATTTTTTTCACCTTTTATTTTTCTTCACATACCTATGCTGTTTACTCATTAATAAAACATTTAACTTCACATAATACCATCTGCACTAATAGGTTTAATGACCTTTAACAAATAAGAAAAGCATGTTTGGGGATATTATTAGCAACATTGTTTGCCTGTTCTTAATGAATGAAATGATGTGCAACTGACAGGTGAGCATAGTTTGGTTTCCAGAAGATGGCGCTACAGTTGCATTTATATCATCTAAAAATTATCAAGGCATGGAAATGCATGAAAAATTCAGCTTTAGTATTCAGGATGCTGAAATGTATAAATTGGAATAATAGGAGTTTACTGATCTGCAATTAAAAGAAAATTCAATACAAACACACAAAAGCTTAAAGGAGAAGTCCACTTCCAAGACAATTTAAAAATAATGTACTCACCCCCTTGCCATCCAAGACGTTCATGTCTTTGTTTTCAGTCGTAAAGAAATTATGTTTTTTGAGGAAAGCATTTCAGGATTTTTCTTCATATAATGGACTTCAATTGTGCCTCCGATTTTGAACTTCAAAAAAGTAGTTTAAATGCAGCTTCAAAGGGCTCTAAACGATCCCAGCGAAACGATAGGTCATTTTTTTTTTCAAAAAATAAAAATTTGTATAATTTTTAAGCACAAAAGCTCGCGTAGCACAGGCTCTCGGATGCGCGTCCACGCGTCGTTCTTGAACGATTCGTTCATTTTGAAGTGACTCGCGAAGAACGAGTCATCTCGGGGAGTGATTCGTTAAGTCGCGCACGCGCAACATCCTATTAGGTTCTGCACTGAAATTAGTTCACCTGTTTTGAGTCTTCAGGTTTTTGAGTCGTTTGTTCATCTTATGGGGCTGTCACGTGATGTTGATTTTGCTAAAATGAACGAAATGACTCGAAAAAAGATTCGTTCATTTTGCTGAACGAGACTCAAAGGTCCGAGTCGTTAAAATGATCCGAACTTCCCATCACTACTACGAATCTCGTCGAAGTTCATCGTCGGTGTACTCCGGCTAAAAAAGGTAAAAAAGCATGGCAAAAAAACTCCATCTTATTTTGTCCTACAACTTCAGTCGTCCGACACGTTGTACCTTTTTGTTCATAAACAGCGTTTGACTTACTTGCATGTTCTTAGTCTTTGCGCGTTCGCTTTGTAAACACTGGGTCTGTAGATCCGCGTGACCTTTCCACATGATTCAATAGTATGTCGTGAACGCGCATACCAGAACCTGTGCTACACGAGCTTTTGTGCTTTAAAAGTATACACATTTTTATTTTTCGAAAAAGAAAAAGACCGATCGTTTCGCTAGATAAGACCCTTCTTCTTCGGCTGGGATTGTTTAGAGCCTTTGAAGTTGCATTTAAAATACATTTCGGAAGCTCACAATCCGGGGCACAATTAAAGTCCATTATATGCAGAAAAATCCTGAAATGCTCTCCTCAAAAAACATAATTTCTTTACCACTGAAGACAGAAAGACATGAACATCTTGGATGACAAGGGGGTGAGTAAATTATTTGTAAACTGTTGTTTTGGAAGTGGACTTCTCCTTTAAAGACAAAACATATATAATTACAATCAGTCACTAGACAATTCTGTCATAATTTACTCATCCTCATGTTGTACCAAACACGCATTTCTTTCTTCTGCTGATTATATAATGAAGACTGTTTGTAACCAACCAGTTTTGGTTCCCCTTGACTTCCATTATATGGACAAATAAATACAATGGAAGTCAATGGAAACCGAAACGGTTACATTATGCCAAAGTACTTCAACGCGTATTCAGTCTTGGTCAAATATAGAACAAAAATTGTTTTCAAACTTTAATTCAAGCACTTCCACAATCGTCCATAAAAACAAATCGATATTATTTCAGTTAAGAGCATTGCGATGGCGCCCGTCCAAACTGTCTGGCTCCTGATTATATAACTGAAACACCTGTGCCCTATATACACGCCTCTGTGGTGAACAGCACTTACAAAAAAGACGGCGTTTTCAGGTAAAAGTCTATCTTATAGCTGGCGGCAGTCACGTGATTAGAACAGCCTACTTCTGAATGCAAGGGATTTTCTGTATTGTTTTCATGAGTTCACCGTAACTTCTTAATGATTCATCCATATTACACGGAACAACATCATCAGGTAACACTTTAGTATAGGGAACAATTCTCATTAATAAGTAGTTGCTTATTAACATGCCTATTCATATCATACTGGCTATTTATTAGAAGGCCTACTTATAAAGCACATATACTACATCCCTACTCCTACCCAATTCTTAAACTTAACAGCTACCTTACTAACCACTAATAAGCAGCAAATGAGTAGTTTATTGAGGCAAAAGTCATAGTTAATGGTTCGTTAATAGCGAGAATTGGACTTTAAAATAAAGTGTGACCGATTATTCAGATCATTAACAATCACTGAAGCTGTAGAAGCAGCTGACATTTGTGTTTAATAAAGTTAAACATGTTGTATTCTTCATTTGTGATCCGCTGTTTAAACTGTGTGGAAAAAATACTCTAATTACAATACTGCAAAATATATTGCTGCGGACCTTAATATTGAAATGGGTCATGATAACAAAGGGTTCGTACAAAAACGTAAGGAAGAAGCGTTTCTAAACATTGACTACTATTTAAGAAAACCGCACGAGACTTTGTTTATGTCTGGGTCACGTGACTTAAGAAAAGTCCAAAATGAAAGTGACCAGTTTACTTTCTTTATCTGATCTGATTTACTACATCATTGCTTTTGTAATAATGTACTTTCCGAGATGGAATGTCAGATAAAATTCTAAGGAGGTAACGATGTGAAAATGAGTTTTAGGTAATCTTTTTTAGAGATTATTGTATTTTTGGTTTAACTACTTTAAGGAGTATTCCCTAATTTTCATAAACAGCACAAGGGGAATCGAGCAATTGCAGTTTAGGAGAAACAGCACCATCTGTAGGAATGGGAGCAAGTCATTATTAGCTTTCACTTTCATTTTCCCGTAAAGCACTGGAATATGCAGCAAGACAACAGAGAGAGATGTGTTTGATTAGCAAACATTGCTTTTCAACCGTAAAGGAACATGGTAAGGATAATTTTCATTCACGTAATTATGTAAACGTGTTCTGATGACGCATGCATTTTACAGATTTCTATAGTACTGTGACTTTGCTGTGTAAGAGAGAGGTGTTTTGTCAGTTATTAAAAATCTGCAGTGTATGGCTTTGTGAATAAATTGGATATGCGCAAATATGTAATTGATTTCTGATGGCCTCATCCTCAACATAATCCCCGGACAATATGGATTTGGAATTATGCATTTGTGTGCATGATAAATAAAAGTATAAATATATAGGCCTGTCACTGAACTGTAAATATCTGCAGAGAAATCTATAGAAGGCATAATCTCAGATGATGGTGGTGATGGCATTTTACCAAATAGTCATTGAATAAAAATGTGCCTAACATGTTGAAGCAGTTCCTCCATCTGATAAAGGGGATTGTTTCAGGGAAGAGCTCTGATAATTGACACATGGCTGTTTGTTTAGATTCCTCTTCCTTATGTGTGGAAGTGCAAGCACGTTATTCTCCGCTAGTGGTCCTCCTACTGTAAATACGAGTCTTTCTGAGAAATACAAGAGAAACGAAAGTATAACCAGTAAGTCTACTCCTCGTACAACTCTTTGTAAAAAAAATACACCCTCTAATTTGCATGACTGGAATTTCAGTTTCACAATGATATCATTTAAACGAATCACAGAGTCAGAAGAGTTCATTTTACTCAAAAGGTATTTGTCCTACGCTGATGTCATTCTTCTTGTTAAATGGGCTTTCAGGATATGGCTTATTCACATATTAGTCTCATTGACTGGGCCATTAAGACTAAAAGCTCAGGCAGACAATACATTGTCGAAATTGCATGCATAACTATTAAAACTATTCTGGAGAATTAATGTTTAATAATAATTGTGGCACAAATGCTATTATGTTTAATAAGCAGAACTTTTGTGCGGTGTCTGAATGTCAACATGCATCCGATGCAATTTGCCATGCAGCTCTATCTCTGTTTGTAAGAAATGAAACTCATGGATAAATGTTCGCCTGCTCCGCAGATGTGGATTTACATGGTTTCATTTATGGATAATGCTTAACAGAGCCAAACCCGCTGTGGATCTGAACTGCTCTGTCAGATGACACAGTGTTAAATTACCAGGACAAATGCAGCCAAGCATAATTCACAACAACCAGAGTTTTTTGTTGTTGTTGTTGTTGTTTTTGTTCGTTTTTGGTGCTGTGTACAGTAAGACAAGCACGTTTAAGCCCTAGATGCATGAACTTTTATATACAAATATTTAACACTTTATAAAAATGTTTTTTAGTTAACATTAGTTAACTACTTCAGTTAATCTTAATGATAATTTCAGCATTTATTAATGCATTATTACTGTGCACTAATGCACTGTGAATGAACATGAACAATGCACAACTGTATTTTCATTAACTAACTAACAAAGATGAATAAATACTGTAATAAATGTATTATTTCTTTTTTGTTCGTCTTATTTAATACATTAACTAACATGAATTAGTGGAACCTTATTGTAGTGTTCTTGTCTTTTACTTTTTTTTTACTTTTTAGTTACACATCTGCAAATTGCAATCAAAACTAGTAACTATTCTACTATTATACACACACACACAAACACACACTGAATCAGACTAGAAACACACATGACATTAGGATATTCATGTGGCCTTTAACCTTAGCTGATCATAAATATTCTACATTCAGATAAACTGCTATTTTCTTGGTATTCTTTGGTACAACTGAAAATTTATTTGGAAATGCATAAATGTTTAAAAGAGAAGTGAAAGAGATGAAAAGCTTTACTATGATCTTGTTTAGTAGGAGTGGCCAATCCTGAATCGATTTCAGAGAAAACCTGAAAGTGAAAGGATTCCTGGAAATGGGCGGAGTTGTTCGCACTATATGTAGGCTAGTGGTTTGAAAGCGCCTGTCAGTTCATTCTGACATTGGAACGAGCGGAGCGAGCAGAACACAAGCGCACAGAGTTTCTGTCGTGCGCTGAGGAAATCTCTATCGTGATATAACGGTGGAATAAATCAATGGGAGTTCAAAAAACCCTGATTTTGGAAGCGGCGACGAGAGTTTGTCAAACGCAAAGTTGTACTGACTGCTCTTGGAGTTCACATTCGCTAAAACGGTAAGATTCTAGTTTTATACGCAACTAAACTTTACTGTTAAAACGGTTTAACGGACCGTTTTTTTTATTTAAATGTTTTGATATGTTATTGATATGAAATTTAAGAACGGTTTTGTTTGTTTACTTTATAATGTAACGCGTATTATAGAACGTATAAAGTGAACTTTAGAATTTTCGAATGTTTTGTATGTTGTAGCGATGTTAAAATAAAAAGACTTAACGCTATAAAATAAACTCATGGCTTTTGAATAAAAGGTTTGTAACAAACTTAAATACTAAATGCCTTTGTAATACAGTAAACAGGATTAGTCATTTTTACAAATAAATCCAGACGAGTGAATCCCGATTGCGTCACTATCTATGTTGCCATGAAACAAGCGAGTTTACTGCATCCTGTGTGAGGTTCAGTACACCATGTGATTGACTCGAAAAGGCCACTGATAAACTGTGTTCTTGCTCTTCAACAGACAGATGAGTCTCATGTAGATGACCTTCCTGTGGTACGGTATGGAAGACCACACCGGTTGGTCTTTCCTGTAGGATGGTGGCGCACAGTTCAGTGGAAGGGAATCAAGGCACTGAAGAACCCCAAGCAAGGACAGAAGCCTCCCCAGAGGTCTCCCAATCCCATAGGACCAGGCCCGGGCCCAGCCAACAGACAACGGCTTTCCAGACACATTTCAGGCCCTTCAACTATGCCAGAGACTTCAAGACCATCGCAAAGACCACCTCGATGCTAGAGGAGAGTGGCTTCTATTGGGGTCCCATGACAGTGGAGGAAGCGCATCAGAGGCTGAAGAAAGAGGCAGTTGGAACTTTCCTGATCCGGGACAGTCGTCAGAGTGACGTTTTCTACACGCTGAGTTACAAAGCCCAAAAAGATCCTGTCAGTGTCCGGATTAACTTCAAGAATTCCAAGTTCAGTCTGACTGGCAGCAAGCAGACTTTTGACTGTCTTTTCAAACTGCTGGAGCACTACATCAGTTCCCCGAAGAAGGGCCTCGCCAAGCCCTTAAGGAAAGAACCGGTGCCGTCCTTGCAGCAGCTGTGCCGCACACGGATTATCCAAACATGTGGTGGAAAAGACATCGACAGCATCCCTGTGCACCCGATCCTCAAAGACTTCCTCCATGCCTTCCCTCATCCACTATGAAGACGAGACTCATTGCATTAAAGCGCTGCTGGAATATTCTGGAGATACTTGATGGACTCCTCATGGTCCTGCTCTGTTTTAGGACGCAGGAATCATACTGTAGCACATTCTGGAATATCAGTCTTGAACCCTGCACAATGACAGTTTACATTGTCTGTGAATGTTTACACTATTTGGGAATATTGTGTTCCTTTGATTATATTTCTGCTATGCAGAAAGATATATTTCAATATAGTACTTTTTATAAAAATAAATATATTTGTAAACAACTTAAAACATCTCAATTTTACTTCATTTGTTGGGGGAGTCATACACTTGGAGTTTTTTGATATGACAAAAAAAAAACATCTACTTTAGTCATCAAACAGTTGGTTTAAACTATTACATTTTATACAGAAAATGTTTTTTTTAATTAAATTTAAAAAGTTTAATTATCTAAAATATCAAATAAAAAGTTTAGTAATTTTCAGAATTAAACTATGCTGAAAATAACTTTTTAGTTTTTGTTAATTAAACAAATAAACTAAACAAAGGTGTTTTCAAATTATATAAATGCTTAAATGACTATAGGCAAAAAGTTTCCCACAAGTTGAGCCTCACCCTTGTCTAACAAGATTTAAAAATCGTATCTCAGCATAATCTGTGCCTGTGAAAACTAGGCTTTTTCTTAGAATCTGACATGCCATGTTGAATCTATGGTATATTTTACTAGATTACGGTCTACCAGCGTAGCTACCTGGATTCCTGAAATGACAAAGTCAAGGATTTATAGGAAGTTAAGGCCAGACATTCTGTTCTGAACTAGGCTGATTAATCTAGGTAGTAGCGTGGTTGAGGGGCGGAGCTGTGGTGACCGTAAACTGCTCAGACAGACATTTACAAGAAATGAAGTGTGTTGTGAGGACTGATGGAGTGTGACGGGGAGGAGCCTGTGATCTCCAGAGACGCTGGTAGACGGTATCAATAAAACACTGCGACACATCTGACAGGCTTACGCAGAAAAATGACTAAGAACACAACAATACTCGGCATCAGGGCTTCATGTAAACTTCAGATCGCTGCTTGGAATTCCAGTTGAGGCTGAAGGAAGTGATCTGCACTGCATAGTCATCAGATAAGACTGTGACGATATGTAACACTCTGTGTTTTATTTTGTGTCATACCGAATTCTGAAAGACTCTCCTCAGTAGAATAATGGGAATGAGCTGTTTTTTTGGCTCGGCGTAGAGATTCGAATCAATCATTAGCAAAACATGTCAAAGGTCAAAAAGCTTTATTTCAAGTAAGCTTATCTCTGAGTGGGGGGAAAAAAACCTTCCTGATTCTAATGAAATCCTGTTATCGTATTGTGGAAGTGAGGTCGCCCGTTTGGCTAATTTATCAAGGGATTTCCCTTCACCGCTCTCAACACAGATTAACGATTAACTATGTTTATTTCACATGCGAATTTACAAATAGGAAACTATTTACTCAGAAAATCAAACTGAGAAGCCTCTTTCGATAGGTCACATAGGTTGCTGAGGTTGACTGCGTGAATTGGTCGATGCGGTACCCAGTTAATCAGTCTATCTTCCCTCGCCCTCCTGTAGTGATTAATACACATGAAAGCACAGTCACTTCCAGGAAAAGAGACAGTTGTGTTTCCCTGAAGAGCCCCTAATCTACACTGCATCTGGCCTCAACTTACACAAACATATATGTGTACACACATATGTGCACACTCCTGAAATGTGTATTTCCTTTTGGAACCACAATGCTCCCCTCCTAAACGCAGACACTGGCTGATAGACACACACATACACAAGCCTGTGTGGGTAATCTGTTCATAGAAACGGCCCTGGTTTGGGCATTGAGAGCTCAACCTCAAGCCATCCATGCAGAAAGTGGAACTTTCAAAGAAAAAAAAAAATTAAAGGAAGTAGAAATACATTTTAAAAAAAGAGTTATATATATTTAATAAAAAAATAAAACATGCATATTTAACAAGAGTTCTTCTCTGTGGCAAATAATAGTTTTGTGAATAAAAGAAAAGACAAAAAGCTCACATTTGTGGCAAATCAACTTTTTCAAAAAAAAAAAAGTTCATATCTGTGTCAAATAATAGAGTTTTTTAGAAGGTAAACAAACATTTTCTTTGGTTTAATCTATTTCTAAATGAAAAGGCAGTTGCTATCCTCATGCACTACACCAAACCTACTCATTGACTACCACTGCTTTGGAAAGTCATTACACATGATCAAACTGTAATTTTTTTAATCTATTTATGGTTCTGATGCTAAAGCCCCCTGGGAGTGGTTTTTGTAAATTGACAGTGTTTCAGACCACAAAGCTATATTCCAGGAAGGCGAGTGATACGGCTACCCACATAATGGTTACTATGACAACACTCATCTCTTGCCATCCCACATCAAGGTAGAAGGTCCCCATGGCCTCCACTGAGAATATGTAGGCAGGGCTTCCAATTCACTGATTCACAGAGATAAGCGTGTTTCACGCTAACAGCACACAAAGACCACCTTTTTGTAATCTCCTCGCCCCTTTTCCATACACAGACAGGTGGGTTTTAGATGGTTTGATAGTATTAGTGAGAAAATATTTTGTATTACCAAATGTATGGTCCTTATGATCAGTTTGCAGCCCCCTATGGGCTGCGAGGAGATACTGCAGGGCTCCAGTGACATGCTTTTGACCTGACAAACAACAATGTGCATTAAACAAAATACAGTATTAAAGGTGCTAGGGCTGCAATGATTCCTCGATTCTATTCGAGTATTCGATTGTAAAAAATCGCATTGCATTTTGCCCATGTCAAGTAATCTGCAAAATATAGGAAGTGGCGCATTTCACATATTAAAGCCCCTTTAATGTTGTCAATATTAAACAAGAATTTGATCATGCAGTAAAGTGTACAAACAATTGTTGGGCCCTAGGCGTCCACTGCAGGTATTTGTTATAATGTGTAATGTACGTTAGTTCTATTGTTTATAATAAATTATGTATTTTAACAGTTTGTTCAGTAAAGCCATATGATATTTTTAAGGGCTTTTTATGCCTTTAATGAGACAGGATAGTGGAGAACTGACAGGAAATCGTTGGGTGAAGAGAGGGGGCGGGATCGGCATCACCTCAAAACGGGAATTGAACTCGGGTCGCCGTGAGTGCTGTGGCGCATTAACCACTAGGTTATCGGCGCTAACAATAAAACCATAATGATTGTTGCCTAATTGCTATTATATATGTATTTTAAGTCATTTTAAAGGCTATTGTTCACTTGGGTATATTTTTCCGATTACTCGATTAATCGTCAGAATAATCAACAGATTACTCGATTACCAAAATAATCGTTACTGACAGGCGCATATTCAAAACGAAGGCATAGTTTGATGACAGCGTGATTGAGTGTACATACTTTGATAAAGAAAGTAAACTTTGCTTCCTTTGCTCCTGTAAACAAACCCACAGGTGCATGCGCAACGCCATCGTCCTACGTCATTCGCCTGGAAGAGCTTCTGTGATTAAAGTGATTATTATGTTTTGGATATGGATGTTTTTCTTACAAAAACGCATCGTTTCGCTACAGGAGACCTTTATTCACCCCCTGGAACTGTGTGAGGCAAGTTTAATTAAGGATGGATGCACTTTATTGGACTTGTTTTGGACTGTTGAAGAGAAACACCCATCTATTGCCATGTTAGAGCTTAGAAGCACCAGGATAATTTTTAACAGAACTACGATCAGATTCGTCTAAAAGAAGGAAGTCACATACATCTAGGATGCCTGGAAGGTGAGTTAATAATGGATAAATTTAGATTTTTGGGTGAACTAACCCTTTAAAGATTTATTATCGTCACCGTAGTATGAAGCATGGTGGGAATCGAATTAGTAATGGGTCATTCTTGAACGATTCTTTCATTTTAAACGAATCTTTAATGTGACTCTGGAAGAACGAGTCGTCTCGGGGAGTGATTCGTTCAGTCGCGCATGCGCAATGGGGCTGCCACGTGATGAACGAACGGCTCAAACCCGAAAACTTGTCAGATGAGTGGTGAGGTGAACTAATTATAGACTAAAGACCCAGGTAAACAATGAATTAATCTTTTCTGTTTCTTATAGCATTACAGTTTTGTCTTGTTTGTAGTGTGATCAACGTTTGTGTAAGCAGTAGATGTGTTAGGGAAGTAACACGTAATATTATAATTATATTTTGCTAAAATGAACGAAATGACTCGAAAAAAGATTCGTTCATTTTGCTGAACGAGACTCAAAGGTCCGACTCGGTGAAATGATCCGAACTTCCCATCACTACTACGAATCACGTGTAAGTTCATCGTCTGTGTACTGAGTATGGCGAAAAAACTCTATCTTATTTTCTCCTACAACTTGAGAGGAGGACATCGTTATACCTTTTTGTTCGTAGTTTACAAGTGCAGGGTGATGTCATCAAAATCGTTGGTCTGTATTGTTGAAAGTGAAAGACTGTACGTTTTGAATGCTTATAAAATAAGAGTTTGTCATTGCTTATAGATAACCTAAAGGCTAACATATTCCTACCAAAAGCCTTCAGTTTTTTTAAAGTCACAAAACATTAAAATTTAGTAGTTAAAATATACAAGTATACAACACCAATAATGATCATTTTAATGGTTTTTGCAAGGCAACACCCGCAACAATCTCACCATCTCATCTATTTACAGTGAAATTCAAGGTGCTGTATTGTGGCAAGTCATATGGCTCTTCTCAGGCAAATGCCGTGTAATGCAAACCACAAGCTAGTGAGTGTGTGTTCTTTAGAAATAACACCCCTGTGATGCAGGTTTCAGCAGAAGGCATGAGACACTATCGGCACAGGCTCCTGGAACGAGACCTCTAGAGAACACACCAGTGAGTCTCTCATGAGACATTCTCTGGGCATCCACATATAGTCGCTCTTAATAAGCTGCATATCAACCTGTTTCTCAGACCAGATGAACCACACTGAAGATAAAGGTCACGTTTGTTCATTTAACAAATGCTTTTATCCAATCCAACATATCTAAGATGGACCTTCACAACCTAATTTTTCACAGAAACTCTCATTGTCATCACATCATAGTGAATTGAAAGCAGCTTATGACTTGCTGCATGACATTCAATTTTAGTCGAGGAGGATCTGCTCATAAGCAGAAGTGGGACCCCTGAATTACTTAGATTGTTGCTTTTTGTTTGCTTGTTGTGCATTTCCTTAAACTAGGAAGTGAGGGTGGTGGTCAATCTCATGCCACTAGGCTAATAAATAGAAATCACATTTTTCTCAGTATCACAAAGATCCATCACTGGTTACTGGGAAAAAAAAAAACAAAAAAACAAAAAAAAACTTCCGTATAAGTAACAAACGACTGCATGGAAAGTCAACTAAGAGAAGTAACTTCAGAATAAGCAACCCACTTCACACAGTAAAAAGGTTACCTCAAATTTAGTTTTTATATTTGCAATTCCCCCTCCCACAGGAATGTGGCTTTGTCATCACAGTAATAACATATGCATGCATTATTGTTATTTTAATTAAACCAAGGTTTTATCCAATAAGTGGAACCGGATTCCTGACAGATTTCCCCTTAATCACCAAGAGACCCAAACACAGAGACACCCACCAATTCTTGGAATAAACTAGGCTTGGTGATATTTCACCAGAACAGGAAATGTGCAAATGTATTTTGACAGAGTAGCTACATACTGTTGAAGTCAAAAGTTTACACAAACCAAAATATACCAAATTAAGGGGGGTCATACAAAATGCATGTGGTTATTTATTTAGTACTGACCTGAAAAAGACATTTAACACAAAAGATGTTCATATTAAGTCCACAAGAGCAAATAATAGTTGAATTTATAAAAATGACCCTGTTCAAAAGTTTACATACACTTGATTCTTAACTGTGTTGTTACCTGAATGATCCACAGCTGTGTTTTTTTGTTTAGTGATAGTTGTTCATGAGTCCCTTCTTTGTCCTGAACAGTTAAACTAAAGGTTCAAACGCTCACTGATGCTCCAGAAGGAAAAACGATGCATTAAGAGCCAGGGGTGAAAACTTTTGAACAGAATGAATGTGTGTACAATTTTCATATTTCGTCTAAATATATATATATATATATATTATATATATATTTTTTATTTATTACTGCCCTTTAGAAGCTACAGACTATAAGAGAATAAGTTACATTTACCCTGATCTTTAAATTCAAAAAGTTTTCACCTGCTGAAAAACCAAAGAATTTGTGGGACCTGAAGGATTTTTTTCTCAAGAACAGCGGGCATTTTAAGGACAAACAAGGGACTTATAAACAAATATCAGTTAACAAAAAAACAAAAAAAAACAGCTGTGGATCACTCAGATAACACAGTTTTAAGAATCAAGTGTATGTAAACTTTTGAACAGGGTCATTTTTATAAATTCAGCTATTATTTTCTCTTGTCATTTGTGTCTGTACGTCATTTGTGAAATATCTTATTCAGGTCATTACTAAATAAAAAAAAATAACATGCATTTTGTATGATCCCTCTTATTCTGGTAAAATAATTGGCATTTTGCAGGTGTATGTAGACTTCTACTGTATAAACAGTGTGAGAAGAAAGACTTTATGGCAGATGAATGTTTTTATGAGCCGCTTCATTATAAAACTCATTTAAAAGAATAACAAAAAATAAAACGACCAAAATGTACATCAGAATAATTTATTGCATGACTTTGATAGCTCCAGTTGGTAAATTAATTATAACATTAGATCAAAACAAATCTTTACACTGTGTACAAACTATGACACCCCCTGTTCTTGACAATGAAGTTAACCTCAAAATACTGATATACGCAGAAGTAATCGTATTGCTTTAAAGGTAATAATTTACAAACTCCGCCGATAAAGCTTAAATCAGAGTGCTTTTTCTTGGAAATAAAAAAAAAAGTGCCCAGTCTTGGTTACGACACATTTGCATCTGCACCACACCGCAGGAGTGTGTGGATCCCTTCTATGTGCTGCAGTCTATAAACTGAAAATTAATTTTCCATTTCAGTCCATTAGGGTTGGTAGTCCAACTACTTGAATCTGTAAGTGAAAGAAATAAGTCTTGAATTACTGTTATTGCACACCAAAGTAAAACGAAACCACAAATACATCACACCCAGCTTTGACTACGTGTGTCCAGCACAAGCTCTCGATGACCTCTAGAATATTAAGTGTTAAAGAACGTTAAAACGCACCTGAAAATATGAACGAGTCGCCTTAAGCTTTAAAAAGGGAAGAGATCACTTCAGTGGTACTTAAAGCAGTAACTACGTGAACAAAAAACAGGTATATCCATCCTGTGGCAACAGATTTCAAACAGAAAAAAAAAATGCGTGCAAGTACGGCAGTGACATAAATGCTTAGGAATGAAACTTAATGACATCAGGTTTGTTCACCTGATGAAAAAACGTGACTGATATCAGTGAGTCAGCAGTTTTTATACAAAAAGGCTTGATGGTGCAAGAGTTCATGGGTTGAATGATCTTAAATGCAGTGATGAATTAAAAAGGGTTAGTTTAAGCTCTTATCTCTTTCTTACAATCTCCAAAGAATGTCACAAAAGGGCACCGAATGTTCAATCAAAACTAAATATACCTTCAGAAAAGAGCACCGCTGGACAGACCCAGAAGTCTTGGTACATTCCTCAGTGTTAAGACTGGTAAAATCAAGCGGGCTTTCCCCACCAACCAACTCAAATACAGATTTATACAAACACGTCCTTTCCTCGCCATCTGCTCGGTATCATAAAAGCATTCGCGCACACTCCAACGGTCGCACACAATCACAAAACAGTCACAGATGCAGAGAAACAGCTGGATCACCTCAGCACCGGAGCAGAAAGTATAACTCACAACACAGAAAAAAAGACTGTGCTTTGAGCAGCACTCGTGACAAACAATAATGTCATTGTTCCAAGAGTGCCGCTTTTCTTAGAAATGCATCATGGTCTGGATATAAAGAGAAGTACTGGTAACCGCTGTATTGACAGTCGGCAAACACACAAGAGATACAACTGAGGCCCTGAATTACTAAAGCTGAAGCATGTGCAAACTAGCTTAACTAGCTTGTGTAAAACCAGAATCGGTCACGCTCACATTGAGTAATCGACATTAACATGCTTTTCTTGCTTTAGTAACCTGGCCCTCGTTTTCTTAGTAGATTTTAGTTTTAGTAGCACTAGACATATCAGTCTATCGCGGTCTCCTCCTCCAGGTCTGGGTTGTCCTCTTGGTCGACCGGGACGCCTATAGAGTCTGTCTCGGGCTGACTCACAGGTTCCTCTCTCTGAATCTGCATCAAATCCTCAGTTTCTGCACTATGCAATGGCCCAGACTCAGGAAATGGTTCATCTTCCTCTGGAATAATCGAAATATCTTGTCTGTTGTCTTGAGACTGTTTGTCCGTCGCCCCCGTGCCGTCGTTTTCCTTTTGGCTGACAGCAGCCGTCTCTTCCCCGTCTACCGAAGTGTCATCCTGGATAGAGGACTGGGTGCTGAAGGAGCGCAGGCGTGGTGGGTCGGCGGGAGGCAGAAGGGTCAGGGAGTCGACGCTCAGCGTTTCCGCATCATTGTCAGACAGGAGGGAGATGGTGGGCTGTGGTGCAGGGGTGAGGCTAGGCGCTAGGGCGAGTCCTGAAACAGGGAGAGCAGGGCTGGTGAGTTCTGCACATGACTTATGGAGATGGGGGTGGGAATTACACACATGCACATACTGAACATACAAACCAGACAAAGGGAGAATGGCAAGCTGTGTTTAGGAGAAGAATGTCAGCTTTGTAAGGCTGTTTGTACTGTGTGTATGCTTGTGATTTACAGATAAATGTGTGAGATAAAAGAGTTTATTAGTTTTGCTGAGATGTTTGGTAGACAGATAGGATTGATTGATGGCTAGATACAGATAGATAGGTACAGACATAAGATTGGTAGATAAATGGAGAGATAGATCAATAGATGGTTGGATGGATTGACAGATTACTACTTAGGTAGGTGGACAGGTAGATATGTAGACAGATAGCTGGATAGACAGAGACAAAAAAAATGGATGGTTGGATGGATTGATAAATGACTATATACTGGACTAGACCGACAGACAGACAGACAGATAGATAGATAGATAAGAGAAAGACAGACAGACGGATAGATAGGTAGATAGGTAGATGGATAGATATAGACAGACAGACACAAAGATACAAACAGATGGATACAGATAGATAGACAGACAGTTAAAAACAGACAGACGGACAGACAGATAGATAGATAGACAGACAGATAGATGGATAGATGGATAGATAGATAGATGGATAGATAGATTTTTGGCCAGAGGAGAACTGGCCCCCCGACTGAGCCTGGTTTCTCCCAAGGTTTTTTTTTCTCCATTTGTCACCGATGGAGTTTTGGTTCCTTGCCGCTGTCGCCTCTGGCTTGCTTAGTTGGGGACACTTTCTTTAAACACAATATTGTATTTTTATTTTATTGTTTTTGATTAACTACCTTTACCTAAAATGTGATTGTTTACTGTTGCCTTTGGCATTGTTGATGTACTGTTTCCTATTTAATACTGTACAGCCGCCTTGCCACAATTCTGTATTGTTAAAGGCGGTATATAAATAAAGGTGACTTGACTTGACTTGACATGAGACAGACAGACGGATGGATAGATAGATAGATAGACAGATAGATAAATAAGATAGATAGATAGATGAGAGAAAGACAGACAGACAGATAGATAGATGGGTAGACAGACAGATAGATAGATAGATAGATAGATAGATCAGACATATAGATAGATGATAGATAGACAGACAGACAGACAAATGTAAATAAACAGACAGATAAATACAGACAGACATATGGATATAGACAGACAGATGGATACAGACAGTTGAATACAGATATACAGATAGATAGATACAGACAGATGGATACAGACAGACAGATAGATAGAAAGACAGACAAACAGATGGATGGATAGATAAATAAATATAGACGGATGGATATTGACATGCAAATAGATGGATAAATGTAGATAAGCGTGTAGATAACAGAATTCATGCCACAAGTTAGGAAATGCTTATGGATTAAGCCTAGGAGGGAAGAGGGAGGGGCATCAGACATGTGAAGGGTGAGACAGTGAGTCAGACACGTGTAAAGTGTCTCTGTTAAAAAGCTCTCTGCCAACAACACAATTATGAATGGAAATGGAGGAACCTGAATGGCAGCGAGCCTGGAAGTGACAGGATAAAGCCAAAAAAACAGGATACAACATTTTCTCATTCTGGGGTGGCATTAATTCACAAAGTCTTTGGATTTCATTAGCTAAGCCACGCTTGCGAATACCATGCACTTTTCAGAAAGCTTTCACAGTTTCTACAATGATGGTTATACTTACAAATGCTAATCACTATTCAGATAAATGCATTCTAAAGCTTAATTTAGCTCATTTTTTGCTCTTTAATTGCAACACATTGACATACAGACATTAAACAAACAAATCAGCTTTTTTCAGTTATTTCAACTAATCTCAATTTCCTGAGCAGTTACATTATATCAGGCTTACCAATTACACACACACACACACACACAAAGCTTTAGTTATTAGTAGCACAATGCAAGTCACTGGAAACTAGGAAGGGGCCACTCTGCATAGTCAATCCATGTAAAAGCGTCACACGGACATGCCTGTTACGTGTGCATGGAGCTCTAAACCCACTCTCCACCGTGCCTGTCATCCTCTGACAGAGAAAACACGCACCTTCGGCCTTCCCTGCCAGACCTGACTAGAGAACAAAGGTACAGATCAGTACGCATCCTACTGACAAATGCATTTAGCATCTAATTTAAAGCGTAACCTACAGCCAAAGGATATTATCAATTAGCTTAACATGCAAAGCACACTATTTTATGTCTACACAGAAAAAAGCAGGATTATGGGAACAGCTTGATTTAAAGGATTATATCACTTCCAGAAATGTCCTGACAATTCACTCAACCCCATGTCATCTAACATGTTCATGTCTTTCTTTCTTCAGTCAAAAATAAATGAAGGTTTTTGGGGAAAACATTCCAGGATTTTTCTACATATAGTGGACTGCAATGGGGATCAGCGAGTTGAAGATCCAAATTGCAGTTTCAGTGCAGCTTTAATGGTCGAGGAATAAAAATCTTGTCTAGAGAAATGATCAGCCATTTTCTAAAAAAAAAAAAAAAATTATATACTTTTTAATCACAATTAAATGCATTATGTAATCATGTTGGAAAGGTCACGCATGACATAGGTGGAAATACCAACCCAGTGTTTACAGCGAACTTGCAAAGAAAGTCAAACACCTTTTAGGAAAAAAAGAAAACGATGTTGGACAATTTTGAAGTTGGAGGAGAAAATGATCTGGAGTTTTTCGCCCTATCCTACCTTTTTGGAACCAGAGTACACAGATGAAGAACTAACCATGCGTGACCTTTCCAACATGATTACATAATGAGTGAAGAATCGCAGAGCTAGTGCATGATGAGCATTTGTGGTTGAAAAGTATATAAATTTGTATTTTTTTAAGAAAATGACAGATCGCTTCGCTAGATAAGAGCATTATTCTTTGGCTAGGATCGTACAGAGCTCTGTGAAGCGGCACTGAAACTGTAATTTGCACCTTTAACCCGCTGATCCCAATTAAAGTCCACTATATAGAGAAAAATCCTGGAATGTTTTCCTCAAAAACCTCAATTTCTTTTCAACTGAAGAAAGAAAGACTTGAACATCTCAGATGACTTGGGGTGAGTAAATTATCAGGAAAGTTTTATTCTCAAAGTAAACTAATTCTTTAAACACAATAGTGTTAATACTGAAGTGCATTGTTTAGCACTCTAGCTCCAGGCACGGATGCTTATGCTAGTTATTTGGGTTCGAGTCTAGACTGCAAAATGTCTTGATCCTATTCGTCCTATGCCCTCAACCCATTTTACTTCCATAATGGGACATAAAGCACAGCGGGACAAGATTTTTGAGAGGCGTAGGATCTTTTTTTTTTTTAATAAATGTACTCCTGTATCATGCACAATAGAGTAAACGAATGTCCACCCACTTATTGAGCAACACTGATTCCATGCATTTTTCCCACAGGGGTTTTAAAAGAGTCTTTGTTTAAAGTGTTATAAGGACCATCTACGAGGTCAGTCACAAAATTACAAACTTTTAATTTAACAATGCAAATGACAATCTACTTAAAAATGCAGAAATATAAAACGGACTTTCTGATTGGTGGAATTTTCTGCAGCATAATGGGTAATGTAGTTTTTCACCACAAATTCAGCTGTTAAACATTTATCTTAAAAAGCAGTCGAAATAATGCAGAGATTGCTTCAACAAAAGCGTATACCACTCAAAAGGCTTATAAGTTCTTACGACTGCAACCATTGTTGCACTCGATATGACCGGTAACGTGCTTTAGAAAGGTAAAAAGGGGACGGCTGGATTTCCTGTTGACTTTAACTCTATGCAGTTTGAATACATGCAACCACTATGTGGTACATGTCTGTTATGACAGAGACCGAGGGAGAAATGGATGTCTGTCTCACCACAAATCCACACCTTCAAAACAATACGTCATTTGCTACTACCGCTGCTGTTTCTAAGAACTTCTCTACAAAGATGTGACGCCCCACGAGGCATTAACTAACATTGAATGTGGTCAGCTCACACTGCTGCACACAGTGCCAACTTGTTTCATTGACTTCAGAAGACTGTTTGTCCAAAGAACTCAATATGATTATTAAATGATATGGACAGTTTCACCTCAGACAACCCCAAAAGGTCACTATATTTCAAAACAGATCATCACAGTGATTCAGAGAAGAGAAGGAACAGAGATACATAGTGAAAGAAACAAAAAAAGCCCATGACCGTATTAGTTAAACGCCCCCGCACACAAGACAGAAATCTGTAGGAGACTTCACAGAGGCCACAAGACTCCACTTCTCTGTTCAGAGAATCAGCCACCAGATTGGTTCCTGGGCTCTTGTTGTGTGAAGATTTCGTGAGCTTTCAGGTCTTTCCAAAACCACACCTGACCACCAGCGATCTGCTGACAAATGCAGTGTAGGAGGCAGAGACAGATAGAGCAGAAGCTAAACAGACCTCTAGAGATGAACAAAGACCCTCAGGGACTCTTATTTTACCCAGCAATCAATTCCTAAGAGGCCTTTTGAGGGAATATTTAGCTGGTAGTCATAAAATAGTCTTCCATTTAAACATTTGTTTGCCCACAGTTAACCAGGAAATTCGGGTCTTGCTAAATTTGAAAGGACTGGCACCCTGACAAGTGCTCAAAGGGATGAAGTCAACATGAAACACATTTAACCATGTTTATATGCACTTAAAGAATTAAAAAAGAATTCAAGTGTATGTGAGGCTTTGAGCTTATAGTAAAATAAACATGGTCTTAACACACCAAGAATGATAACTATAAAAATAACCACATTAGTGTGCATACCTACAGATGATAACATTGTTTATTATATGTAAACGCTTTAGTTACCTTCTCCGCTGCTTTAAATGCTTGAGCTAGGAAAAACATTCTGAAAGTGATTCCAGCGAAATTGTTTCTGTGTGTCATTACTGTTATAGCTGTTGACTGGACCTCCCTAAAATGTTATAGTTACTGTAATAGTTATCATTCCTGGTGTGTTCAGGTCTGTTATATTTAATCACTAGATTTATAATACTGCAGAAGCAGTTCATAAGCTGCATTTATAGGGTTGTGACAATAAAACTGACACTGTAAAAGTGGAACTGAGATATCGGCAGGATCCAAAATTAAGACTCGCCAAGCGCTAAATGAATATGTTAGCAAAATCAAGGTCATGGGGTTTGATTCCTAGCATGAACTGCTAAAATGTACATCTTTACTGTAAAAAATTACTGTGATTTTAATGGTAAAAGACTAAAAATGCTACAGTAAAAAACTATTAATTGGTTAACGGTAAGTTCCCCTGCTATACGAATAACTGTATTGGACATTCCATGTAATTTTAGAGGTAGAAAAAAGACGCATAATTGAACATAAAAGGACGTATAATTACAGTGAATAACCATAAATTGTCATTTCCAGAATTCCATGCATTACATTTGACATTTGATGTTTTTTTTCATTGAAATAACAATGTTTCTTCTTAGTTTTTTTTTAGTTAAGTTGTGTACGTGAGGGTTGTATGTTACATCTATTGTTGTTAAATTAATTTTTATGGCATTATTTTAGTTTCATGTGTTACCATGATGGTGTTTAGGGTTTTTTGTGCATGACACTGAGCACCTCCTATATATATTAATATTTAAAAGCCTTTCTCAAGCCTTCTCTGACTTTCTCATCACCATCTGCTTTTGGTGGTTAACAGTGTATTACAAAGGTACAAAACAGATTTCAGTACTTCAATAGGTTGGTATATTAACTTATATACTGATTATATCAGTTAATGCAGTTACAGTATTTGAATGTAAATTTAAGTTATAACCGTAAAACCTAAAATGTTTCTACCATACTTTTTACGGTAAAATTCTAGCAACCACAGCTGTCATTTTTTACTGTAAATTTCACAGATTTTTTTTTTTTACAGTGTATTATATAGAGTAAAAAACTGTATTGGACATAACGTAATTTTATGGTAGTATGCTATTCTTGTAAGTGAAAAAGAAACCATAACCTGTGTTACATTTGACATTTTGTTCGTTGAAATAACTATGTTTCTTCTTAGTTTTTCCTTATCAGTTGTGTACATTAGGGTTGTATGTTACATCTGTGTTGTTAAATTAATGTTGTCATGATGGAGTTTAGTGGTTGCATAAATGACACAGAGTATCTTGTAAATATTTTCACATTTAAAAGCTGCTTGTGATGGGCTTTGATTCATCATGTGACTTTCTCATCACCACCTGCGTTTGGTGGTTATCAGTGTATTAGAAAGGTACAAAACAGATTTCAGTACTTCAATAGGTTGGCACATTAACATTATATCCGTTAATGAAATTACGGTATTTGAATGTAAATTTAGGTTAAAACCGTAAAACCTAAAATGTTGCTACCGTACATTTTACGGTAAAATTCTGGCAACCACAGCTGCCATTTCTCATCACCACCTGCTTTTGGTGGTTATACAGAGGTACAAAAAAGATTTCAGAATTTCCATAGGTTGGTATATTAATAATACAAGTTAATGAAATTATGTTATTTAAATGTAAATTTAAGTTAAATCCGTAAAAATTAAAATGTTGCTACCGTATTTTTTATAGACAGTAAAAATCTGGCAACCACAGCTGCCAGCTTTTTACCGTAAATTTTAGGGATTTTTTTTTTACAGTGTTGTATGCAACGCAAGTCGCTCCAGATAAAAGCATCTGCCAAACGCATGAATGTAGATCACAATGCAATTATTCATAAAACATCTGATCTTATTCCAGATCTGTGGAAATGCCTAAAACATAGATATAAAAATACAGTAAAACAAAATCACTGTTTGGCGACTGCCTAACAGAAAGACACACAATGATGCAAGAAACAATGAGATGTACTGAAAATGCAGGAAAATTACGAAAAATGGGCGATGTGGCAAACAAATTACTTTTGGACCCTGGATATCACATTCTCTGATCTACTCTGAAAAAACCCCAAAACAAAACTCAATGCGCAAACTGCTTCTTTGCAAAGAGGGTGCTTATGTAGCAGCGTGAATGAAGTGTTCTGGGATTGCAGTGAAAGCAGTTGGTATTAAAATAGGGTGGTTAAACAAAAGAAGAGAAGTTTGGGAGTGGCGAATGTGAGAAGTTTGGGAGTGGCGTATGTGAGAACGTGTGTGTTACCTGTTTGACTCTGTGTGATGGTGTGTGTGGATGCGCTGCTGGCTGTGACCGAGTCAGAGGGGCCGCTGGGGGCACTAGAAGGAGGTGAGGTGGAGGAGGCTGAGGTGGGGTTGTGCTGGGCAACGTGAGCCACTGCAAAACCTGGAAAGCAAACACATGGGCACATGCAAATCGCTTAGACACTGACAAACCTGGTGTCACTGAATGTCACGGCATTCTTTCTGTACCAAACCTGATTACTGACAAAAACCATCTGGAACTGTAGTTTAGCGAGTGGGAAAAAGTGCAGGTTTGAGCCTGGTCATTACTTCTCTATGATCAGTAACAACCTCCAATCTTCATCCAATTAGAAAATAATAAAAATGAAAAGATGCCATATACACTCACAAATACACACCTTTACTTGCCTATTATTTAAAGACTAAATTATCTCATTCCCACATTTTGGTAGGAATTACCTTAATTACCAAATGACTTTAATGTGATCCACTGGTAGACAATGAACAGATCAGGCTTTTTAAAACACCTGGCATCAATCCAAGAGTTCTGGGAACCACAATCTCTTTTACCTGAACCAACAACACGTCATCAAAAGGGACTGAGAGACAGCTATTAGTCATCCATTTCCCTATACAGAGAACTCACTTTTGTGAAATTAAGAACTACCACAATCCTACCCAAATCTGAAAGCAGCGATACGTTTTGTAAATATTGAGAGATTTGATGGGATTTTTTCTGTGCAATGAGGGGGCTTTTGGAATAAATAAATAAATAAATAAATAAATGAATTAAAAATGAAAAAATATATATATATATATATATATATATATATATATATATACACACACACACACATATATATATATCTATATATATATATATATACACACATATATATACATACATATACATACATATATACATATATGTTTGTGTGTGTGTATGTTGGTGTGAATCAAAGGAACAGCGGGAGGTCCTAACGGTATCTTTTGTCTTCAGGTATAAAGTTCTGTCTCACAGAGAGAACTTTGGGAGAATCTAAGATTCTTACAAGGGTTAAGATATTTTTAAGACCAACAAGATAACATCACTGCTGAAGAACTGCTACAATGCTACCTTCAATCATTCCTTTTCCCCACTGGTTAAGCTTTCTTATTTTATGTATTATAGAAATCTAGTACATTGGCGAGTCACCCAAACCACTGCTCAGCTAAATACAGCAAGGTCAAACATATACATATAAATATATATGTAGTCATTGCACTTAAATACACATTAAACCACATTAGTTTGTGAATTACCCACTGGTCTTGAACCAAAAGTATAAATAAGGGTTGAAGTATCATGACTGCTCAGAATCACAGCTGTTAGAGAGGAAGTATTACCTAGAAACCTTTTTCAGACAAAACAGAACTGTGACTTAGAAAAGCACAAGAGAAATTCTGGGGAAAACAAAATTAGGACATGCAATGATTGAGAACTAGTCAAATTTCTGTGCACAGAGAGAAGTGAGTGAGCAAGTCCCTTCAAGTTCAGAAATAAAAAATACAAAAGGGGTAAATGTTTCATAACATATATTAAATATATCTTAGACTGTAACAGAAACAGGAACCTCTGATGCTGTGAGCTGCACTTTCCTCTAAAACAGAAACTTTATTGAGACTGTTCCACAGAAATCATCTATTACCAAATCATGCAGAAAAATGTATGCAGCAGCTTGCTCAAAAGACTGAAGAAATAAACATTCAGAACTTAGCAACAGCTGTCAAAGTTAGGTTTTTTTTGTAATTTTGATTAAGACAAATTCTCAACTTAACTTGTTAAAAAGTTTGGGGTTTTAAGTTTTCTTTTTTAATCTTTTATGCTTATCAATGCTGCATTTACAGTTGAAGACAAAAGTTTACATACACCTTGCAGAATCTGCAAAATGTTAATTATTTTACCAAAATAAGAGGGATCATACAAAATTCTTGTTATTTTATATTTAGTACTGACCTGAATATGATATTTCACATAAAAGACATTTAACATATAGTCCACAAGAGACAATAATAGTTGAGTTTATAAAAATGACCCTGTTCAAAAGTTTACATACACTTGATTACTAATACTTAATACTGTGTTGTTACCACAGCTGATCCACAGATCCACAGCTGTTTTTTGTTTTTTTGTTTTTTGTTTTGAAAGTTTTTTTTTTGGAAAGTGATAGCTGTTCATGAGTCCCTTGTTGGTCCTGAACAGTTAAACTTTTTTTAAGCATTTTTGTGTATTTGAACCTTTTCCAGCAATTCTGAGATCCATCTTTTCACACTGAGGACAACTGAGGGACTCATATTCAATTATTACAGAAGGTTCAAAAACATACCGATGCTTCAGAAGAAAACACTATGCATTAAGAGCTGGGAGGTGAAAACTTTGAGTTTAAATATCAGGGTAAATTTAACTTATTTTATTTTCTAGGAAACATGTAAGTATGTTCTGTAGCTTCTGAAGGGCAGTACTAAATAAAAATATGATATTTAGGCAAAATAAGAAAAATGTACATCATCTGTTCAAAAGTTTAGACCCCTGGCTCTTGATGCATTGTGTTTCCTTCTGGAGCATCAGTGAGCGCTTAAACTTGTGTAATAGCTGCATATGAGTCCCTCAGGGTCCTCAGTGTGAAAAAATGGATCTCAAAATCATACAGTCATTGTTAGAAAGGGTTTTAAAAAAATACACAAAAATGCCAAAAAAAAAAACAAAAAAAAACAAAACAAAGAATTTGTGGGAACTGAAGGATTTTTTTGAAGAAGAGTGGGCGGTTTGACTGTTCAGGACAAACAAGGGACTCATCAACAACTATCACTAAACAAAAAAAAAAATAAATGCGAAATATCAGGTCAGTAGTAAATAAAAAATAACAGGCATCTTCAACTGTACTTGATCAAAAAGATGGTAAAATGTTACAACTTAAAATAAATGCTTTCTATTTTAATATATTTTAAAATGTAATTTATTCCTGTGAAGCAAAACTAAATTTACTGCAGCCATTATTCAAGTCGTCAGTGTCACATGATCCTGCAAAAATCATTATTAATATGCTGATTTACTGCTCAAGAAACATTTCCTATTATTATTAATGATGAAACTAGTGGTGCCAATTCATGTTTATTGTGGAAAAAGACATTTTTTTTATAATTCTCTGATAAACAGAAAATTCAAAGGAAAAGAACCTGCAGAAATCTTTTCTTTGTTACTGTCACTGACTGCTATTTTTAATCAATTTAATGCAAACTTGAGAAGCATTCATTAAAAAAAGGAAGAAGCTTAAAGGAGAAGTCCACTTCCAGAGCAACAATTTATAAATAATTTACTCACCCCCTTGTCATCCAAGATGTTCATGTTCACGTTCATGTCAAAGAAATTATGGTTTTTGAGGAAAACATTTTGAGGATTTTTCTCCATATAATGGACTTGGTGCCTCGATTCTGAACTTCCAAAATGTAGTTTAAATGCAGCTTCAAAGTGCTTTAAACGATGCCAGCCGAGGAAGAAGGGTCTTATCTAGCGAAACGATCATTTTTTTTTTTTGAAAAATAAAGATTTGTATACTTTTTAAGCACAAAAGTTCGTGTAGCACAGGCTCTGGGATGCACGTCCATGATGCTACGGATCACGTCTAAGTTCATCGTCTGTGTACTCTGGCTCAAAAAGGTAGAGTATGGTGAAAAACTCCATCTTATTTTCTCCTACAACTTCAGAATCGTCCGACATCTTTGTACCTTTTTGTTTGTAAACAGCGTTTGACTTACTTGCACTTCATTAGTCTTTTTGCGTGTTCGCTTTGTAAACACTGGGTCTGTAGTTCCGCCTACATTCCGCGTGACCTTTCGGCGTGATTCAATAGTACTTAGCACCGTGAACGCACATCCAGAGCTAGTGGTACACAAGTGTAAAAAGTATTTTTTTTATTTTCTGAAAAAAAAAAAAAAATAACCGATCGTTTCGCTAGATAAGATCCTTCTTCCTCGGCTGGGATAGAGCCCTTTGAAGCTGCATTTAAACTACATTTTGGAAGTTCAAAATCGGGCACCAATGAAGTCCATTATATGGAGAAAAATGCTGAAATGTTTTCCTCAAAAACCATAATATCTTCACGACTGAAGACAGAAAGACATGAACATCTTGGATGACAAGGGGGTGAGTAAATAATTTGTAAATTGTTGTTCTGGAAGTGGACTTCTCCTTTAAAACAAAATTGAAAATATGTAACTGTGGATAACAGCTGGCCACTTGATCTTCTTTGATTTCCTTCTTAATCATTCACACATTTACCTGGAACTTTATCTACAGATGCGAAGGCTGGGCCGCGTCTGGACTGGTCATAGAAACGGAAAGGCAGAGATGAAGCAACAGATGGTTGGCTGAAGCCCAGCACCTCTGTGGAAGGCTGAACAGGAAGGTCCAATAGAGCTGAAGGATGATTGTTTATGGAAAGAAGAGAAAGGAAAAAAAACATGAAAAAAATATATGATGATATATGAAATATATGATGGATCTATGATTTAATTGTTCTCTAGCTACACACTAAAACTAAAGATTGTAACAAGATAAAAATCCAAGCCAAAGGGAAATTCCATGTCTCTGGGATTAAACTTATTGCACCTGGCATCCATTAATTCAAACCGTTTTTCTGGCCAGTTAATGTATAACTAAATTCCAACTAATATTACCCCATTCACACCCCCTCCACGCAAATGTTGCACAACAGCTTAGAAGTCTAAAAGAGTATCATTTATAAACAGAAGATACAAGCTGCTGTAAAAACAGTTTATGGCTTTGGCTTCAAGGCAAAACTGGTAAGAAGTCAAGACCTGACCTGCTATCCGCTGCATTTTCATGCGTCTGGCCTGGATGCGGCCCTTGGCTAGTCGCTGCTTGGCGATGATGCAGCGAATATGATCCGCAAAGATGAAGTTAGCCTGCAGGATGGGCACAGGCTTGGCGTGAGGGTTAGACGTGGGCTTGTGTATGATGATGTTTAGAGCCCTGCTGTCATCTTCTACTCCTGAAACCTGCATGTCCTGTGAACAAATGCATTAGATTAAAACGGGGTAAGAAACTGAACACTGTTCTCTAAGACTTAAAGTGCAACAATTATTTTATCTACTTCATTATTTTTTTTCAGAATGTATTTATTCTTTTAAGAATTATTTTTTGTACCTACAACACTTTCAGTGTCTTTTGGGAAATGTCTTCTGAGAAATCATTCCCCACAATAATAATTACTTCTGTCATCAAACAGCTACACCTAATTTCATAATTGTTGTGTTGACGAGTAGCTGAAAGGAACCACTTAAGACAAAGTCTTGCTGTAGGCAAACATGTTTCCATGTAGTAATTTACATATCCTATTAGATTTTACTCACAAATCTTAAGATGCCAGACAGAGGGTTACAAAGCAACACATTACCAAATAATGTGTGACCTAGGACCACAAAACCATAATGGTCAATTTTTGGAAATTGGGATTTATACATCATCTGAAATCTGAATAAATAAGCTTTCCATTGATGTATGATTTGTTAGTATAGGACAATATGTGACCCTGGACCACAAAACCAAGTCTTAAGTAGCACAGGTATATTCATAGCAATAGCCAAAAAAAACATTGTATGGGTCAAAATTATTGATTTTTCTTTTAAAGTGCTCCTATTATGCCTTTTCAAATATGACCTTTCATGTAGTGTTTCATGTAGCTGTATGTGAACATAAACTATCTACAAAGTTGTGAAGCCGACAGTGCACGATACATAAAGTTATTGTCTATCAAAAAAAAAAGTCGGTTCACAATTGCCTGAACGAGTTGTCAGGAATTCGAATCTTTTTCTGTTACAGCCACACGTCATGAAGTAACACATCTGTATAATGTCCGCCCACGTTCTACGTCGCGAACAACTTGCCCGCCCACAAACACAGTAAAATTTCCATGTGGTTTACGTCATGTCGAGAAGACGCTGTATCCAAAGTACGATGCGGGATTCACCAAAGGCTTGCTCTTAAAAGATGGATCAGTGCCCAGTTTATTTGGACAGACTTGCTCCTCTGAACCTCTACCTGTAAGTGTGATTAATAATTGATGGTTGTATTTTCTAGCGATCGTTCAAAATACTTGTGTATTTTGTGTTGTGTGTTATGTGGTGTAACATCTTGGATGGCATGGGGGTGAGTAAATTACCAGGACATTTTTATTCTGAAAGTGGAGTAATCCTTTAAAACTTGTTGCTCTCATGTAACGTTACTCTGTATCATGCAAAATATGTATGTAGTTGTGTGTGTGTTGTGTTCGCTCCGTGCAGCTCATAAATCTCTGGCTAACCGGCTGACAGCTTTATCTGTTTACTCGCTATTGTCTAGAAATGTGTCGATGAATAGTGAATGTTTGTTACTTGAAGTTCTGATAAAGAATAGAACAATATGTTGGTGTACAAGCTGCAGTGCTTTATCAATACGTTTCTGCGTTGGGTTGACGCATATACTATGGCTGTTTGGATGTCGTTGTTTACCACCGAGTTGTGGGCTAGAGTAACGGTGATGGGCGCTCTGTGTTTGAAATTCACTGCACGCAGTAACGTTCAGACCAATCACCGCAGATTAGTGTCACGCAAAGGAGTGGTTTGGACAACTGATTCGTTTTAACGAACCATTTGGGAATCGTTGAGCAAATAAGGTAAAAAGAAATGCATATTATATAGACAATACAAGTGTTTTTTGACCTTGCATGCATGTAAACTTGTTGTTGGGGACTCCCAAAACCAAAATATGAACCTTTTATAATCCATAGTAGGGGCACTTTAAAATCATTAGGATATTAAGTAAAGATTAAGTAAAGATATTTTGTAAATTTCCTACCGTAAATATATAAAAACTTAATTTTTGATTAGTAATATGCATTGCTAACAACTTTATTTGGACAATTTGGAAGGCGATTTTCTCAGTATTTTGATTTTTTTGCACCCTCAGATATCAGATTTTCAAATAGTTGTATCTCGGCCAAATATTGTCATATCCTAACAAACCACAAATCAGTGGAAAGCTTATTTATTCATCTTATTTATACAGTATAAATCTCAATTTAAAAAAAAAAAACTGACGCTTACAACTGATTTTGTGGTCCTTGGTCTGGCTGAGATACAACTACTTGAAAATCTGGAACCTGAGGGTGCAAAAAAATATATAATCTAAATATTGACAAAATCCCCTTTAAAGTTGTCCAAATGAAGTTTTAGCAATGCATATTACTATTCAAAAATGAAGTTTTGATATATTTTCGGTAGGAAATTTACAAATTATCTTCATGGAACATGATCTTTACTTATATAATATCCTAACGATTTTTGGCATAAAAGAAAAATTGATCATTTTGACCCATACAACTTATTGTTGGCTATTGCTACAAATATACTCATGCTAGTCCTGACAAGAATGTGGCCAAAGTGTAGTTTTTGGTTAGAGAGTGTAGTAGAGGGAACGAAGCAGACCTGTAAAAGGCCTGCAAACTTGACAACGCCCCAGCCAAGCCGTTTTGAGTCTGGTTCCACGAGACTCATCTGATACACATCCACAGCCAGGAATCGCTGAGCTTGAACCCCATCTTTACTGACCACCATGCAAGCAATAAGATCACTGTTATCTACAAAGGAAGAATAAGGTTGAACAATTGGCAGTTAATTCCAAGGGTCCTTGAACAAGCCTGCGTTAATCAGTAAAAAAAACAAGCCATCAATGTCAAAATTCAGACTTTGAATGGGAACACTGTGTAACAACTTCAAGCTTTTAAAACAAACCCAAATTTGTACAAATACACAGGTCCACAATATTACGTTAGTAGCGTTAGTAACCTCAGCTCACACGCTTCAGGAAATTTAGCATTGAATTCTCAATTTAACCACCTAATCTATTTCCAAAGAATCAGTAGGACTTGCACAACTAAACATAGTCATGAACTACTTATTAGTGTTTAGAAAATGTCAGAGCAGGGTGGATTCAATCACATTAAAGAGTAACTGAGTGAGTGTTAACTTGGCATGAAATCAGATTGTACTCAGACATGCGGGAGTTTTTAAAAACACTCCAGTGAGTCATGACCTACAGAGTGCATCGCAGCTACTCAGGTGGGTGGAGAGGGGGGTGGGGGAAGAAGGGGAGGGGTAAACAAAGAGAGGTAGGTCACCAACGTTTGAAGTTGGTTTCAAGTAGACCAACTAAACTACTAATAACCAAAACAGCATCGTCACAACTGAGGTACTATGACTTTGTGGCAGTTTCTCTTTGTGCTATGAACTTCCTTAGAAGTCACACTAATGGGTTGAGGAATTACTTCAGAACTGAAAGAGCGAGCACTGCTCTTCCTTTTAACTCGTAGCCAAATGTAATGACAGAGAATTGTGTTGTCTCTGGGGAAGATGAACTGCCGTTATACCAAGGAATACACACTTCTATGTAGCTACTGTCTGAGTAGTTAAGCAGACAGCTGAGGTACAGTAGTTCTTCATTTTTTTACAGCCACAAATACCATTAAGCACACCAGCTCTGTGGAATCTCATATCCTAAGGGCAATCGTGATACACTTCACGGGTGGTTACATGTGGTTATGTTGGCTGATTCATGATGGAAGTTGCATTTTAAAAAAAGAAACAGAACAAAGAGCACTCACTGCAGTGACTATAAATGGCAGTGCTTATATGGAAGCTAGGTGACATCATTTAGTCATTCGAACGAATCGAATGAATCATTCATACTTGTGAACCAGGTTGATCAATTCATTAAAAGGAATCTTCTCTAAAGAACTTGTTACGTAATCAGCATCACTAAGCAATAGTTAAAGCAAAACAAAACAATCATAAAAACATTACGATATATACTTTTTCAAGATTTTTAAGATAAGTAATAACCTTTCTTGTCATTAATTACTCATCCTCATGTCGTTCCAAACCCGTAAGACCTTCGTTCATCTTCAAAACACAAATTAAGATATTTTTTAATCAACTCTGAGAGATTTCTGTAGTGAAAGCACACCAAAGACTGGCACTGAAGAGAAGAAATTGCTGATTAAAGTTGTTCTTTTTGTTTTCTTTGCGCACAAAATATTCTCATAGCTTTATAACATTACAGTTGAACTACTGATGTTACATGGACTATTTTATCGATGTCTTTACTACCTTTCTGGGCCTTGAACGTGTCAGTTGTATTGCTGTCTATGCAGGGTCAGAAAGCTCTTGGATTTCATCAAAAATATCTTAATTTGTGTTCTGAAGATGAACGAAGGACTTAGGGGTTTGGAACGACATGAGGGTGAGTAATTAATGACAATTTTCATTTTCGGGTGAACTATCCCTTTAAATAGTCAGTAACTTCGATAACTGGATACTGATTGTAAAAATATTTTATAAAATGGATAGCTCTGGTCCTTGATTCTGATTGGTTGAGCAGTGTTTAAAGCTGTTGTCTATTACTCTACAAACATACACCTTTGTTTACAAACCACTTTCTTGCAACCACAACTGTTTCTGAGGAACTACATTGTTTGGCGGAGGAGTAATGTTTTTATTAATATCATTACACTTTATTTGCTCCATTTTAGAGTTGTCAAAAGGTACCGGGTTCGGTAATTTCGGTACCGAAATTTTATTTCCCGCTGACATTAGGACGCTGTTGAGCCAATTTTTGAACATCGCTGATGGGCCATAGTGTTCACGCGCTCAACAGACATGACTGTGATTGGCTACAACTATAAGCGCTTCACGCTCCTCACCGAGCGCTCACACATAAGCACAAATTTAAAATTTCAGTACCGAAAGTACCGAACCCGGTACCTTTTGACAACCCTACTCTGTTTTATTTTGTGAAACCTTACAACGTAAATGGAATAACCGTTTTCTAAAAGCAAGAAGCCCTGTGAAGCCGTGGTTTACAGTGAATTCATAACAGGTAATGGGGTCCGCTTCATGTCATGCCTAATAACGCCCCTTAGCTGTTATAAAGTCACTGAGCTTATTGCTTTTATATTCCATATACGTAGTAAGGTTTCACAAAATAAAACAGAGCAAATAAAGTGTAATAAAAACATCATTCTTCCGTCAAACAATTTGTTTAAGTCTGACATCACGCATCACCACTTCCATCTCCAAATGCCCTATCAGATCCCACGAGAAAATGTGATATCACAATGTGATATAATGCTACCAAAAAATTATAATCCTACCCATTAACTTAATATCGAAATCCCAGATAGCCAGACAACGAAAATATAAATATAAATAAACTAATGCAAAAATTATTTGTGTTTGGGATGCTGTGAGCACGGAGACTGTAGTGTACACCCTAAATTTGAAAACTTTTAGCTTAAATGTTTAATACGAATAAACAGGGCTCATAAACGGCTGCTGAGATAGTATTCAAGTGAAATGAGTTGGGGCTCGACCCGGAAACAGCATTCACTGGTGCGCATTACATCATCACTTAAACAAGACTATGTAATTTCTGAGAAACAGCTGTGGTTGCAACAAAGTTGTTGCCAAGAAACAATCAAATGTAAACAAAGGTGTATGTTTGTAATTTACAACAGCTTCAAACATGGTGAAAACCAATCAGAATCGAGGACTTTATAAAAAAGCAATAAGCCCTGTAAAGCCAGGGTTTACAGTGAATTTATAACAGCTAAAGGGGTTCCGCTTCATGTCGTGCCTAACAACGCCTCTTATCTGTTATAAAAATCACTCTAAACCACAGCTTCTTGGGGCTTATTGCTTTATTGATTTAGAATAAATCTAAATAATCATTCAGATAAACTTGTTTAACTGAACTGATTAATTGAAAAAAAAAAAAAAAAACTTACCAAACCTGTACAAATTTCTTTCTTCTGTTGAACACAAGAGGAGATGTTTTGATGTTGTTTATGAACATTCTTCAAAATATCTTCTTTTGTGTTGAAGAGAATAAAGAACCTCATACAGGTTTGGAGAAATGTAAGGATGAGTGAAAAGGACAGAATTTTCATTTTTGGGTGAACTATCCCTTAAGATGTCTTTGCCAGAAAAACATTACATAAAATTCGCTGTTTTATTTTTGTTTGTAAAGGGCATTTGATCTTTGCACGTTCCCTTTCTAAACACTGGGTCAGTACTTCTGCAGTGATGTAGGACAATTGGAGTCCACTATATGGAGAGAAATCCTGAAATGTTTTCCTCAAAAAACCTAATTTCTTATTGACTGTAGAAAGAAAGACATGGACATCGTGGATGACAAGGGGGTGAGTAAATTATCTGTATATTTTTGTTCTGTAAAAGAACTTCTCTTTTAATAACTTAGAAAAACTGAAAATAACCTTCAGTACATCACAAATGAAGTTTTTCTACAGGACAAATCACTCACCCTGGATATGAGTAACTGAATCAGACCTTCCAGACACCAACAGCTAAATCAATACACTGAGTTACATCCTGTGTAATTTCATGAGAAAATGTAATGTGCATGTCTATTTTAACAAACTCGAATTAATAGAAGAGATTTCAGCTCTCAACCAAAGTGGGGGTGGGGTGTTACATGCAAAAGTACCATGTGACTAAGTGTTTAAGGTGAGAAACCTTTTCTGAGAACTTCCTCAGAAAGTGTTCACATGTCATGTGTAATAATAATTATGTATATGCATGCAAAAAAGGAAACAAGAGCACAAAGTACATTTAAATGTAGAAGCAGCTCTTTCAGTTAATGTGTTCTTTAAAAAAAACGCAACAGCACAGAGTGGAAAATATTCAGCAAGAATTCATGTAAGTTCACACAATGCACTGTGATGCGCCTGCTGTGTTGTGTGCATGCATCATTTCCTGCACGTCTAAAAATAACACAGATCAGTGGCACGTCAGGTTCTCAGGTCGGTCTGTCTGTCTATCTGTCTGACTGTCTCGCTCGTCATTTCAGCGAGGCGCTTGTTCCATCCACTCACTGATGAGCCATTCTAAGATTCACATTAAAAAGGACATAAAAAGGACACTGTTATCACAAATCATGATGGTGCAAGATGAACCAGCTGTAGACTACAGTTACTGTGAAGCTGGGGGATGTACAACAGAATTTCCAGATAGGAAAATTGGACATGATTTTATATGTGGTAAAATGCTTTGCAGATAAACAGTGGGGCCCAAAAGTTTGAAACCACTAGAGAAAATTATTTATTTATTTATTTATTATTTAATTTATACACTTTTTCATTACCATGTTATATTATATTATATTATATTATAGTACAGTAATCTGGGTGAAAAGTTAAATCAAGAAAATAATTATTTTTTAAAATTTGCTTTGTCTCCGTTTTGCTTTATTAACAGTAGGATCTAAACTCCATGATCTACATTTGTATCAAATCTGGTGATCATGTTATCCAGCAAGAGCTTATTTTATGAAAATTTCAAAAATAAATGGTTCACAGATTTGTTTGAATGAATCAATGGATTTGTTCACCATCAAAACGGCTAATTTTTTGTATTTAGAAAACGTCAAAACACAGAAATTGCTCACAAATGCATCTGAATTATTCAGTCAAATCATTCATTTTAGTTTTTGACATTTTCTAAATGAACAAATGTTTCACAAATTTGTCTGGACTATTCATCAGATCAATTATGAATCAAAACTATTCATTTTTGGGACTTTGGCTTTATCAAAACACATTTAAATTAGATTCTGAAATTCCAGATTTTCATCTTAGACATTTGGACCCTATTGTACTTCTCACGCGATCTTGTAAAACCAAGTTTAATGTCAGACTAACCGACTTAAATCAACATCGTCTTGACCTAATATTGCTCGTCGCAAACGAAACCGGTTCAAACCCATAGCGAAAACAGTCAGCCGATGTCATGCCTTGTGCATTAACCCTTTTATGCACAAACGGCTGTGAGACAGGAAGCTGCAGTGGGCTGATTTTGGCAGCAAAATCAGAGCTTCCTCCCACCTGCTCACACTTCCAGGGCCCGTTCTGCCCACTCTCTGACCAGGCTGTAGGTGCTTCTCAAGCAGCCTTACTGTTAGACGCCAGATATACTGGAAGAGCTCAAGGCTGCTGCCCACAACAGCTGCACCAGCTCTAGCAAAGGCCTCAGCGTCAGTGGAAGGTCTGAGTCAGTTATCTTTGCACACACACCCCCTCTTACCTGTCAAAAGTGAGAGGGCCTGAGATAATTAGGACACCTGGACACAAGACCTGAGCTGAAGCTGTTAAGACCCTCAGCTTCCATGCAACGCATCAGGGGTGAAGTGAAAAATCGGTTAACAGTGCAAACCCACAGATTGCATGAAAGAGCTGCATAGGCGGCGAGAGTGCGATTTCATCATGTGTGGTAAACACTTCGCGACTGAGTGTGAGATACAACGAGGAAGGTCTTAACGTGGAACTCATAAGCAAGGAGATGGTCGCAGTTCATGAGAAACGTATCGATTTCATGTTCTTTTCTTTTTCTATTAAAACTCAACCGAAGGGCTGCAGTTTCATCTTTATCTAACTGCACTTTATCTGATACCACAGAAACAAGAGCTGGCACACAATTCAGTTTATGTGAATCACTCAGCTGTACATGTTTGTTATCATGTTATCACAAAGATTCACATGAAACTGAGAGGTAATGTTTCTGATGATAAGGCAGGATGTTACAAGTGAGGTAGGATTCATAAGATTTCGGCTATAAAAATCATAAAAGCAAACAAATTCAGGTTTTGCATAAATGCTAAGAAAACCAGGACTGGACAATAATGTCATTGAGCTAGGTGATAAGAGGTTGCTGAATCTTACTTTTATGGGTCATTTACATTTTTAAATGATCCTATTGTGCTTTTTCACTTTTTCAACTTTAGTTAAAGTGTAATGTTGTTGTTTAAACAAAGATCTTCAAGGTCACAAAGCTCTAAATCCACTTCAGATAAAGGTGATCTCTTTAACACAAACTACTTTTCAAGAACTACAGCAAGTAGTTGTTCGGACTACAGCGCACTGCTTCTGGATATTGGGAAGTCACAATGCCACTCATTTAAAAAATGGAATATGCAAAAAAACGGGGCGGGACCTTGTTGAGCTGCACTAGAGACCATAGATTGTATTAAAAAAATAAAAAATAAAATAAAAAATAAATAAATATAAATCAGATAAATCAGAATGTTGTGGAACAGTTTCATTTCATTTATTTCAGTAATTCAACTCAAATTGTGAAACTCGTGTATTAAATAAATTAAGTGCACAAAGACTGAAATGGTTTAAGTCTTTGGTTCTTTTAATTGTGATGATTTTGGCTCACATTTAACAAAAACCCACCAATTCACCATCTCAACTAATTAGAATACTTCATAAGACCAAAAAAAAAAAAATAAAAAAATTTAGTGAACTGTTGGCCTTCTGGAAAGTATGTTAATTTACTGTATATATACTCAATACTTGGTAGGGGCTCCTTTTGCAGGTCTGGTGAGTTTGGCCAGTCAAGCACACCAACACCATGGTCATTTATCCAACTTTCGGTGCTTTTGGCAGTGTGGGCAGGTGCCAAATCCTGCTGGAAAATGAAATCAGCATCTTTAAAAAGCTGGTCAGCAGAAGGAAGCATGAATTTGCACCCCAAATCATCACAGACTGTGGAAACTTAACACTGGACTTCAAGCAACTTGGGCTATGAGCTTCTCCACCCTTCCTCCAGACTCTAGGACCTTGTTTTCCAAATGAAATACAAAACTTGCTCTTATCTGAAAAGAGGACTTTGGACAACTGGGCAACAGTACATTTCTTCTTCTCCTTAGCCCAGGTAAGACGCCTCTGTCGTTGTCTGTGGTTCAGGAGTGGCTTAACAAGAGGAATACGACAACTGAAGCCACATTCCTTGACACGTCTGTGTGTGGTGGCTCTTGATGCCTTGACCCCAGCCTCAGTCCATTCCTTGTGAAGTTCACCCAAATTCTTGAATCGATTTTGCTTGACAAGCCTCTCAAGGCTGCGGTTCTCTCGGTTGGTTGTGCATCTTTTTCTTCCACACTTTTTCCTTCCACTCAACTTTCTGTTAACATGCTTGGATACAGCACTCTGTGAACAGCCAGCTTCTTTGGCAATGAATGTTTGTGGCTTACCCTCCTTGTGAAGGGTGTCAATGATTGTCTTCTGGACAACTGTCAGATCCACAGTCTTCCCCATGATTGTGTAGCTTGTGTAGTGAACCAAACTGAGAGACCATTTTGAAGGCTCAGGAAACCTTTGCAGGTGTTTTGAGATGATTAGCTGATTGGCATATCACCATATTCTAATTTGTTGAGATGGTGAATTGGTGGGTTTTTGTTAAATGTGAGCCAAAATCATCACAATTAAAAGAACCAAAGACTTAAACTACTTCAGTCTGTGTGCACTGAATTTATTTAATAAGTTTCACAATTTGAGTTGAATTACTGAAATAAATGAACTTTTCCACGACATTCTAATTTATTGAGATGCACCTGCATATAATCTCTCTGAAACGTCCTGTGAAATCCATGCTTGCAAATGTTCTGCATTTGAGCTGCAAAACGATTTAAAATAAAAGTTTATGTTTATGTACTATGTGTGTGTACTCTGTATATTTATTATATATATATATATATATATAAACACACACATACATGTATATATTAAGAAAATGGTAGATTTATATGTAAAATATAGGGCTGGTAAACGATTAATCGCGATTAATCGCATACAAAATAAAAGTTTGAGTTTGCCTAATATATGTGTGTGTACTGTTTGTAATTATTATCTACATGTATATACACACAAATCATTTATATACATATTATATATATATATATATGAGAAATACGTTATTTGTGTATAAAATATTTTTATTTATATTTAATATCAATTCTATAAAAATTACAATAAATACTAGTAAATATTTCTTAACTATATGCATGAATGTGCTTGTATTTATATATACATAATAATTACACACAGTACACACACATATATTAGGCAAACTCAAACTTTTCTTTTATATGTGATTGATCGCAATTAATCGTTTACCAGCCCTACTAAAATATTTATATTTATATCTAATATAAGTTATATACAAGTTTTTACAAACAAATATTTTTTAAAACACACATATATGTGTGTGTATTTGTATAAATATATAATATACACAGTACACACATACAGTATAGTATGTAAACAAACTTTTATTTTGAATCGCAACTAATCATTTTGCAGCTCTATTCTGCATGATCCTTTTGTTCCTAAAAATCCTCAGGATCTGATTCGGGCTCGAAATGGTATGGCAAAACTGATGCTATCGTTAATCTTTGAGCAGATGGAAACTCGCGGTTATGGTAAAATGTTATGGTTATGGCGGTTATGGCTTTCATCGAAACAGGGACTAACTAGCACGTTTGAGACAGACTAGGAAGAGAGGTGCTGCAATAATGTAAAATATGTGAAAAGTAATGCGCTTTTTGAAACAATCAAGCATGATTGTATAAACCCCAAAAACTAAGTCAAGACTTCGTAAGGGCATAAGACTCCTTATAGTCAGAGTTACATTACAGCTGTATAATTCCTAGGCATCATGACAAGTTAAAAACCTACCTTTTTTTTTAAAGAAAAATGAAAAATATCAATTTTTGTCAGATACAAAAATATACTTTTTATCTGTTCTAAAATGTATCACCTTTTTGCGAGTTAAAGTCATAGTTCACCCAAAAATGAAAAATTTGTCATTATTTACTCACCCTCAAGTTGTTCCAAACCTGCATGAGTTTCTTTATGATGAGCATAAAATATTTTGAAGAATATTATTAATCAAACAGTTGCTTGTAGCCACTGACTTTCATAGTATGGAAGAAAAAACTATGGAAGTCACTAGAAACCAGTGTTCAGTTACCAACATTCTTCAAAATATCTTCTTTTGTGTTTAGCAGAAGAAAGAAACTCATACACATTTGGAACAACTTGACGGTGAGTAAAATGTTGGGAGAGCAAATAAAATCCCTACAGTTGAGATTTGAAACTGGAAAATGTTTGATTTGCACAACAAGAGGTTTATGTGACTCTAAAGGCCTTACTGAGGTCAAGCACATCATCAGTCTTGATGAGATCCTCCGGTCGTGTGAGAGGAAGCTGAGTTTCTGGTTCTCCCTGCAGCTGCAGGGACAGCGAGCGCAGCATGAAGAACACACGGATAGCCTGCAAGGACACACACACACGCACAATCTAAGCTGCTATAGCAGCTAAGTAATCATGAACATGCAGCATCAATGATTTGAATCTTCCTGAAATTTATGTCCAACATCAGTAGGTTTTTTCTAAAATATCCTTGAAAACGTTATCAATGCATCTCAAGTATTAAAGGGACAGTTCAGACAAAAATTTAAATGACACCATGATTTACTCACCCTCAAGCAATCCTAGGACTATATGGCTTTCTTCTTTCATACAAACACAATCAGAGTTATATTAAAAAAATGTGTTGGCTCTTTCAAGCTTTGTAATAGTAGTGAATGGGTGGCGTAGGACGCAGGCGTAACGTATACTCTGGTGAGACTATATATCAAGTTTTGTTCACAGGAGCAAATAAAAGCAAAGTTCAGAAAGTTTTAATTATGGATTTTGTTCTTACAAAAACCCACTGATTCGCTTTAGGAGGCCTTTATTCACACCTGGAGCCACATCGAGCACTTTTTATTGGATTACTGAACATCAACAGCCATTCTCTGCTATTATAAAGCTTGGAAAAGCCAGGACATTTTTTAATATAACTCCAATTGTATTCTTCTGAAAGAAGAAACTCATATACATCTAGAATGGCTTGAGGGTGAGTAAATCATGGGGCAATTTTCATTTTTGGGTGAACTGTTCATTTAAAATATTATCTATATTTAATCAGAATTTAAGTTCACCTGTGATATTACCCTGAGTTATCCTGACATCAAAGTTTCAGCACTGACACATGTGAAATTTTATGACTCTTTGCAGCACTTTCAAAACTAATATAATATTGAATACTCTTTTATGTAGAAAGTTAAATATTAATGACACAGTTAAACAACTACTCACTTAAATAAACAACGTTTACAGTTTTCTATGTACATATCAAATATAAAATAACACTGCTTAAATTACTGCTACAGTCTGAATGACTGACACATATATAATAGTACAGATTAAATTCTGTTGAATTTATAATGAGAATTGGCACTGTAAATAAGCCAAAAGTTTCTTTTTCTCTTTAGGCCAAAACTTGTGCTCTCGTTTAACCAAGAAGTGCATTTGACCATTCGTGTGCACAGCTGCATCACCAAATAAGCATATGGTTATTCAAAATCAGCTGCTTGTCATTTAGACCAAATTAAATTGTTATTACCTCTCTGTTATTACCAACATAGCAGAAAGCCTGGCATTGTTATATTTCTGAAGCACATGAAATCCATTTCTAAAACGCTCTGGACAGTTTCCCAGAAGACAAACGGTGCACACTGGCCAAGAAACACATGCTTCCACGGATCATGAGAAAAGGTTCAGGGAGGATATTTGACAAAAAAGCCAAAATATTTGACCAAAGGCCACAAGACCCACCCATATAATTAATTTTGACATCTTTCAGAATGAATGTATATGTTCATCACTGACCCTGCGAGTCCTCTCGACATCTCCACAGGGCAATCGCTTCACAAAGTCAATGCCGGTAAGGGGGGTGCCAGTGGGAGGAAGTAAAATGGACGCATCCATCATAAGATACTCCACGTTTAGGGGCTTATTCTATATACAGAGGACACACAAACAAAAAAAATAAATAAATAAATATTAATCACTCTATGGGCTTGTTGATCTTAGTCCAACAAGCACAAACATTTATTTTGCTAGACAAACACCCTCTTGGCGTTCATTGGTTTAGCGTGAACATCACAGTTATGTTTCCCAACATTTTACATTCAACAGCAATGAATCATTTGCTCATTCTCATCTCATTCCAAAACCAAATACTTTCTTTTTTTCTGTGAAACACTAAAAGTTAATTTTTAAAGAATATCCTGGCCACTGTTTTTGCGCTACAAGCTACAAAATATCATAAAAGAATACAGTAGGTTTTCAATTCCGTAGTATTTTATAGATCATATGATCTGTTTTCCACAAAGCATATGACTTCTAAAGATGTAGAATATAGAGAAGTCATGCTGGCTTTTATGGTAAAACCTCAAGGCCACATTAACTGCGGGAAAATGAGTGAGCAACTGCATTTTTATTTATTTTTTTATTTTATTTTTTATCTTTTCTGTTCCATGGAAGGATGAAATAAGCATGAGTAAATGGCAATAATAATTTCAGTTAAGCTAATTCTTTCAGAAAAACAAAATTCCCAGGAAACAATGTTTTGTAAGAGGAAGTAGTATGAATGTAGTGTGCATTAGCAACTCCTTATCCAGTAAATGTCTGATAGATAACAGAGACTTCCCTCTCACCTCAGAAGCAGGATGTGTTGCTGTATCATCAGGTTATGAAAGACAACCAGAGTGAGGTTGCAAAAAAGACAACATTTGTGTGTTTAGCAAGGAAGCTTACCATCATGCTGCGGTACTCATCCTCAAACATGTCCAGGAAAATCTCCTCCCCCTGCAGGAAGAGAAACATTACAAGCAAAAAAATTACCATAAAAGACATGATATATTTCTTTACAAAAGATTGGAGTCCATAAGGACACATTAAATTGAATTTACAAGGTTAAGATTTTGAATTTTAAATAAATTATGTTTATTTAATTTTAGAATTGTCTTGTTCAAAGAAAAAGGAATTCAAACAAAACTATTAGGCAATACTGTATTCAACAGACATTTTGAGCAGCAAATCAGCATATAAGACTGATTTCTGAAGGATCATGTGACACTGAAGATTTGATTAATCATGCTGAAAATTCAACTTCATCACAGGAACAAATCAAATGTAAACTATAGTGAAATAGAAAACTATGTACTAATATTTCTTTTATTACTGTATTATTATCTGTTATTACTGTTTTTACTGTATTTTTTCATCAAATAAAAGCTAGCCTTGGCAAGCATAAGTGACTTTTTCATGAACGTGAATGATTAAAAATCATAAAAAATTGGCAACACGTTACAATAATGTTCATTAGTTAACATTAGTTAACATCAACTAAGAATAAACAATATTTTTACAGCATTTATTAATCTTAACGCATTATTAAACTCAAAAGTTGTTTGTTATCATTACTTAAAGCACTGTGAAATAACATGAACTAACAATAAACAACTGCACTTTTATTAACATTAACAAAGATGAATAAATACTGTAATGTACTGTTCGTTGTTTGTTCATGTTAGTTGTATTGTTAAAAAAAAAAAAAAAAAATTAACAGTTGTGTGTATTTAAAAAAAAAAAGTCAAAACTAAATCCCACCATACCTCAGGGAAAGGTAAACATCACTTCAATCTAAAAGATGAACGGAAACACTTTACAGGTGTCATTTGTTAATTATTAACCATTAACTAACATGAACGAACAATAACCAATACATTTATTACATCATTTATTAAGCTTTGTTAATATTACTAAAAATACAGTTCATTGTTTGCTCATGTTAGCTCACAGAACAGTAACTAATGTTACCAAACAAAACTTGTGATCTTGTTAATGCATTTGTAAATGCTGAAATTAAAATTAATATCAATAAATGCTGTAGAAGCATTGTTCACTCTTAGTTCATGTTAACTAATAAACCTTATTGTACAGCGTTACCAAATTAATTAAAGAACAATAACCCTCTTCCTAGACCAATACAACTTATTCTAGGATGACTACTGCTATATTCCGATCTTAAAAATGAATTATTATTAATAAGTTAATCGACTTGGGTTACCATCTGACGCCGGTACTGTTGAGAGACCATTTGTTAACATGAATCAGTATGAACATTTAGTTCCATGAAAATCCCCATGGGAAGGATGAAGGGAGGGACATGATGAGAAAAGGTGGTAATATACAGAATTATAGAGAAAATGAGCATGAGTTAAATTATTCAGAACAATCTGACTCCTTCACATATACAGTACAAGTCATTTTTGGTCACTGCATAATTCCCATGCTTTCACTTCTGTTATTTCATAGTTTTGACTTCACTATGTTACAGTGTAGACAACAAAATCGATAAAGAAACAGTAGGTGTGTCCAAACCCGTGACTGCTGTCCTACGTGTCTGCCCAGTTTCTTGGAAGAGCTGGGACACCCTGATCCATTATGAATGCGCACACGAAATGTAGATGAGATATCAAAACATAGGTCCTCCCAGGGCCTACCAAAACCCCAGAACAGAACATTCAGTGCTGTGATTATTTACATACAGTCCGCACTCGTAATAACAGATGTTTTGGTTGTATCAATCGTAATGCGCAGCCTGCATAATGCATTCTGAAAGGGATCTTTCATTGAATTGTGAAAGCAAAACTGGCTGCTGTTCTCACGTACGTTAAACAGAATCACGCCAGAGCACTCAAATTTCATGTGAGAGAACGACTTCTGGGAAAACAAAGAAAAAAGTGCTGCAGGCTGCTGTAAAAGCTGCAAACACATTGTTCTTCCATGTCAGGACAAATAGCAGACTGGCCAAAACAAAAGCTGAATGCTTTGCTGTCTTAATTGTAGTTTGCTTTCACAGAAATGTCTCAGTGTGAAAAAGCCACCAAGAGCGCTAACAAGTTTCAACAGGAAGCTGTTGGGATTTTCCCAAATATCAAAACAGCAAAGTCTTTAGGATGAGCTGTCTGAGTTTATTTCTTCCTCAGACTTTAAAGGAAATCAAACACAAGTGATAATTATGAGAATTATTAGTAAGAAGATCTGCTGCCTTGAACTCTCCGGCTTCCAGTAAGTACCCGAGTGTACCGGTGACTTTTATTTGCTCCGAAATAAAATAAAAGAGCATCTTGCCTTATAAAACCGCCTCAGAAGGTGAAGACTCTCTTCTCGGGCACCCTAAAAAAGAAAACATCATCATAGCAATTGCATGATTTGAGTTGCGCAATATAAACAAGTAAAATGTCCTACTTCCTATAAATCTGTCTACTTTCAAAATAAGAATGAAAGGAACCGTTACCCAATGTTAGAAAAATTACTGGGAAAAACCAGTGTGCATAATGTATGTATTAAGAAACTAATTAATTAGAAATATGTTGCAATCAACTTCAACAATCTTGAATAAACTGTTCTGCAGTGATTGATAAGCAAATCAGCATTAATCACTTAATTTTTTTTTTTTACTTGAAGTCCATTCTTTTCATTTCTTGTGAAAGTCTTCATCTTTCATGACAAAGCAAGGCATAAGCAATATTTATATCCATTTTTAAAACAGTCACCAGAATGCCATGCTCTCATGTATGTGGTAATAAAACCAACGTGATTCACCAGCGTGATTCAGAATGACTTAAAGGGAACATATGAAAATTTGACTTTTTCTATGTTTAAGTGCTATAAATCAGGTCCCCGTTGCATCTGCCAACCCAGAAAATGTGTAAAAGGACAAGCCAGTAACTTTGCTTTGGTAAACAATTCTCTGCAAACATTAAAAAAAAAAAAAACCTACCAACTTAGATTTCGCTCCCAACATGACATAGGAAGACTTATTATATTACTGCCTCTTAATCTGCACGTTTTCACCCATGGTGCCATCATTTTCTTTTCGCAAGTTAGAGCAACGTACCAGATTTAACGCCATGGCAAAAGTTTGAGCAAAGCATGCTAACTGTTCTGTCGTTGGCTGCACAGATGAGCACAGAACACTATTTAGAGTCCCAGCCTCAGAGGAGACAAGAAAGCACTGAATTTATTGATTTATTTACTGTATATTACGCTTCTACCACACAGATCTAACATAAACATGTGATTTCTTTCCCAGCTGTTTACCTTCACAGACATAACAGACTGTTTTTGTATCTCATGTGTGTTTTTAACATAAACTGACAGTTTAAGTGCAATAAGACATGACAAAGAACTTAGTTAAGTACTCATATGCCGTGCTTTGTATGTGTGCGCTCAGAAAACTGTGTATTGGATGTTCAAACTAACATGGTTTTAAAACGCATGATTTCAGTGTGATAGACATGATAATCAAAACCAAACAGATGTTTTTTTAGCAGAATATCTGAGGTATGAGCTGTAAAGGTGCAGCCCTATTCTGGAAAAGGGGGCCGGGAGCAGCAGCAGCTCATTTGCATTTAAAGAGACATGCACGAAAACAGCATGTTTCTGTTTTCACTTCAAAATAGGCATTCTCAAAATGATGTAATAAATGATCTATGGGTTATTTTGAGCTGAAACGTCCCAGACACATTCTGGGGACACCTGAGACTTATATTATATCTTGTAAAAAAGGGCATAATAGGTCACCTATAAATTCGGTGTGTCTTAAGTTAATTTGTCTTAAAATTCAAAGCTATGTTTTCATTTGCATTTTGAAACATCATACCAGAAACAAGTACCAAAAACAAAATTGCTGAAAAAAAATCCTTAATTCGCAGAAAAGTTTTTACGCTCACTTGAGGTGTTTTTTAAAGGGTTAATGTGAATAATGGGAGATGGAAACATTTTGCAAAAAATTCCTCTATCCGCATCAACAAAGTCATGTGACTTTGCAAATGGGTCTTTGCAAATCCTGACTAGGCGGAGATAATTTATTATATATGAAAATTAGTTTTCTTAGTAGGATATACTTATCCTTATACTTATGCCAGTTTATCAGGAAGTGATGATTTTGTTTTCTTTGACTCGTTGGATGGAAATGGTGCTTATTTGCTAATTTTTTATGCGATATTCAAATTTTGGGTATAATTAAATATAATTAAAGCCTGAAATATTTATGTATTAAAAATAAATAAATGTGACCCTGGACCACAAAACCAGTCATAAGGGTCAGTTTTTCTGAAATTGAAATTTTCATCTGAATAAATAAGCTTTCCATTGTTGTATGGTTTGTTAGGATAGGGCAATATTTGGCCAAAATACGACTACTTAAAAATCTGGAATCTGAGGCTGCAAAAAAATCTTAATATTTAGAAAATCGCCTTAGACGTTGTCCAAATGAAGTTCTTAGCAATGCACATTACTAATCAAAAATTACGTTTTGATAAGTTTACAAAATATTTTCATGGAGCATGATCTTCACTTAATATCCTATCACTTTTGACATAAAAGAAAAATCAATAATTCTGACCCATACAATGTATTGTTGGCTATTGCTATAAATATACCTGTGCTACTTATGACTGGTTTTGAGGTACAGGGTCACAAATGATTAAAGCCTGAGATATCAACTATATACAATAATGTTTATGTGTCACGAAAGATATTTTTAATAATATTATATTATTTATATTTTTGGATGTAGATTACATTAATATTTTCATTTATACAAATAAACTATTCATACTCTTTGACATTGTAATTTAAGTAATTAATTTGATCACCTTATTCCTTTTTGCTTATGTTCTTTTATCCTTACTTTTTCCCCTAACATTTTATGCATATAAAAATATTCATTAATTCTCTTTTGGCAAACTTAAATCTGACTCATCATGAGCTAAAACAACAAACTCTGACAAAGACGTCGCAGGTGCTGGCATACATAAAATGCTGACCTTGTAATACTAAAGTAAAGTGCTTTAGAGGTAGGAGATGTTTTGTGTTAAGTCTCTTACCTCCAAACAGGCCAAATGAATGTCCTTTATAATGCATTGAGAGCCAGACAGCACAGCCTGTTTCAGAAGCAGACAGCTTAATTCCAAGGTGGCAAGACGCACCTTTCCATCTGAAACACACACACACACACACACACACACACACACGATATGATGCAAATCAAACTCATCAGGTGCACATTTTATAATTTTAAAATTGAATCAAAGTGGTATTATGTAAAAGCAGACCAATCATGTGACAGTTCATATTACGCAATAAATTTCTGACCATCTCAAGAGGAGAACAAATCAAGCAAGCATGACTTAAAAAGGGAAGTGTTGGGCACTAGAATAGCTCAGATGTGCCATCTGTAATCATGGCAACAGCAAAACAATCAAGCTAGCGGACAAGAATGCTGCAAACTAAAGGAAAAAGCTGTGGATCTTAGGGAAAGAGGAGTTTCACTTCTTGTCATGCTACAGTCACAATGGACACGTGATAGTAATGTCAAAGATGAATGAATCATACAAACATGGGGATAACAGCTCATCATGTAAACTGTAGACTCAATCGGTTCTACATTTCACTTCTAAGTATACTGAGTATGTGAAGCAAGTCAACATTCAAATGTCACAACGGTTACAGGAGCCCTGAAAGGAGAAATCAGCAATTCCTCTTAACAAAGGTAAAAGAGATCAACGGTCAGAGGAAATTGGTTGCAATTTGTGTTACTCAAGGCTGTGGCAAAGAGCGCAGAGCTAAAAAAATGTGCAGCAAATAACAAGTGACACTTCACTACACTTTAGCCCCCTTGGTTATGGTTGATCACATCAACTGTTACTAAAGCTTTAAAATGTTACAAAATAAAAGTTGTGTGCAGTTATATATATATATATATATATAAATAAATAAATACACATTCATGTATACATTTAAGAAATATTTACAAGTAGATGTATTTATTATAATTTTTATATAATTTATATTATATATAAATAAAAATATTGTGTACGTAAATAACATATTTCTCTTAAATATATACATTCATTTGTGTGTATTTATATATACACACAGTACACACACATTAGGCAAACTGAAAGTTTTGTATGCATTGCGATTAGTAGTTTGACAGACCGTTCTGTCTGCTGAAAATAATATTAACTAATCATTTTATATATAAAATGATTAGTTAATATTATTTTCAGCAGAAAGAAAAGTAATTTAAGTGTGGTTCTTGTTAAAACTAAAACCATTAAAAATAATTAATCTAAATAAAGCTGAAACTAAATAAAATATAAATATTTTATAATTAAAAACTGAAATTTTATCTTGGAAATGAAATAAAAATGTAAAACTTACCAAGAAATTGAATAAGTTACTAAAATGATTAAAACTAAAAGAAAAATACAAAAGCAAAAAATATAAAAAACAAACTAATAAAAATGACTAAAACACAAAAGCACACTAAAATTAAAACATAAAAAGTCAAAATAAAAGAAGCCAATTCAAAATATTAATAAATACTAATAAACAGTTTGTACTGATAAATCACGCAAATTGAAATCAGATATAATTATTTAGTCCTTTTTGATTTTTCATATAATCTTTAATCTTTCTTTAATAAGAACCAAGTTTAATGCATTAACTGACATTCACTAAACAAGACACATACAATAAGCTTTGTTTAAGTTGTGTGTGTGTACATAAAATATTGCACAACCACTCTATTAAAATATGAACTGCCTTGAATAAACAATGAGTGCTTTGGTCTACACGCTCAAGTTCAGGCACACCTTTGGAATTTGCAGCGTGTAATATTTAATAAGCGTGTCTAAGCAGGTGAAGGATTATATTTGGAATCAGCTTGTAAAGTACAGTAGAGTGAGAACGTGCAGGTGAGCTGATGAGGGTGTGTGTGTGTGTACCTGGCTGAGCAGCCTGGCTCATGATTCGGATCACTCGCTCCACCAACACTTGACTGTAAGAGCTTCTCTCTTGATTTGGCACAGGTAGCTGGATCCTCTCTAAGAGCTCTGGGTTTATACCTGCACACACAAAAACCAACAAGAGATCAAGAACAGAATGAGCATGATGTTGACACTATAAAGCTGCCTAAGACTTTTTAAAATCATGTAATCATAAACCATTGTATTACAATAATTAGGGCATAGTTCACCCAAAAATGCAAATTCTGTCATTAATTACTCATCCTCATGAGTCAAACCCATAAGACCTTTCTTCATCTTCAGAACACAAATTAAGATATTTTTGATGAAATCAAAAAGTGTTCTGACCCTGCATAGACAGCAATACAACTGACACATTCAAGGCCCAGAAAGGTAGCAAGGAACAGGGCTCTGAACCGGTTAAAGGAATGAAAACGAAAATCGGAAACTAAATTTTGACAGGAACAGAACTAAAACCAGAACCAGAAGCAGAAACTAAATCACATTTTATAGTTCCGAACAGAATCGAAAAATTTGAAGTGGCCATTGACCAGTTAATAACTTTATTTTATTATTCCATTACATATCTAAAATTTGCAGTCAATCAGTAGCTGCGTTTCCATTACCCTTCAAGAAGGGGAACTGAAAATACGCCTAATGGAAACGCGTCAATTTTGCAAAAACTCTCATATCTCGCAAAAAAGTTTTCATGCTCGCATGAGTTGGTTTTTCAGGCAATTCGAAAACGGAATATTTCGCAAAACTGCAATGGAAATGGCTTTTTCGCATTTCCAGGTCACATGGCGTATGTAAAAAGTCATATGATCATTCTTCAATGTATTATAAACTCCAAGAAACACTTCATACATAGCCGCTCTCAAGTATAAAGGGCTTTCCTTGATATCGATGCTTAGACTACGTACACTGCACGCATCTGCGGCGCGTAACGGCTCCGACACGGTCACCTGAGCTGATGTTATGTATATACCAGCAGCGTCGCACACGTTTCTGAAGCGGCTCTCCGCGCTGCTTCTGTTAAGATACAGGTGTACACCTCTTTCGATTAATAAAGCCAAAATCCATCCAAATCTCACCAAAATCCGTTGCCATGACTTATCGCAAGAGGAACAAATTACGTTTTAGTCGCATAACATCAGTTAATGGAAACGTTGTCATTTCGCAATACTTTTTTAATCGACAAAGTTTTGCGCAAATCTGTCATGGAAACGCGCCTAATCACAAATTCATGTAGTATGGCCTATGCAAACGTGAGCGCATCATAGGTATGTCGTGATGGCAATGCACCGGCGTAAAAGTTTATCCTAGGAGAGTGTAAGATGGATTCAACAGATCACATGCACTTGCAGTGCTTCTGTGAATGGAGAAAACAGAATAAAACTATTATCTTACATAAAAGGGAATATATAGGCCTATACATGAAATATTCCACTTAAATCATTGACACATTAACAAAACGAAAGAAAAAAAAATCTGTTCCAGTTTATTGTGACACGATCCAAAGTTCACGAAAAGGAAAACAAGACTGCAGAAAGTAGGTTAGTTTTATTTATTTTGCAAATGCTTGACAGTTTTCAATGATGTCTTGCTTCTCTCTGTACGATCAGCCAGCGCTGGTATGACCATTGTGTCTGCGCCTCACGCACGCAGACACATCATATTTTTGCGACGTGGAAGCCTGTTCATTATCAAAATAAAATACAGTTAAAGACACATAAAAAGTTGCACTGCTCAGTTGTACAATCTGTTGTGTTCAGCGTGACCACCACCTCACTGTGCTGATATAGCCGATGTGAATAATGATGTTTTACGTCGATGCGAGTGAAATACAAAACCTATTACATGATAAATAATATTTTAGCATCCAGATACGTCACAAATATGGAAACATTTGGATTTGTGCCAAATGAGAGAGGTAGGCATCACCTAAAATTAATTTGTTTTTGGGCTGACGTTTTTATAGCCTACACACATAGCCTTAACTTTAGAGGATTTGTTGTGGACAGAAGGAAACTAATAACGGTGTTTATGTTTGTAAACATTTTGCTTCACCAAAATTTTAGGCTACTTTATTTCTGACTGTAGAAATGAAATGCGACGTGAGCCAATGCAGCTTATTTTTTTCCTCTCAAAAATTTTATACGGCTTTGCTACTGTTCGGACGCTTTTGCTTACTGCTCCGCGCTTTGCTCCCTGTTTATATACTTCTCTCAGACTTTTCTAAGATTTTAACCTCAGCAGATCAGCACAGTGCTTAAACAACACATTTTTGGCACAAACTTTTCGTAAGTGGAATAATACTACGAAAAAGGAGACTCTTTGCCTCCCACTGCCAGCAGTTCACATTCCGGAGACGGGAAAACACAGCTGGCTACTTTCAACAGACGAGAAAGAAAATGCCTCTTCAGCCTCTTCTGGAATCTACTTGCTGCACAAACTGCCACAGCCTTCTACAAAGGATTGTGATTCTTGAAACAAAGTTACTTGCTGGACTTCCAAAACAGGCAGAACACTCAGCAGACCGTCGTCACGGACCCCCTCAGCATACAGCCGGTGAGTCCCGTGAACCCAGTGAATCTCAACAGTTTATAAGTGTAGAGGAACAAGCCGAAACTGATCGACACACTAATCGATGGCACAAACAGGGAGCGAGACCCAAAGGCACTCGAGACATCAGATTGTCACAAGTGTCTCGTATTGCCGCGGTAGCATCCTCTACCCCAGATATGGCTATGACAAGGCTTGCAAAAACTGGTATTTTACCACCTCCTATACAGCTTGAGAACAGATTTGAAGCACTAATGAATGTGGGTGAAGAATCCCCAAATGTGATTGAACATGGATCGTATGAGCCAGCAGCTAACATCGCTACTAACAGGCGCTCAAGGTCGAACAGACAGCGGCATTCAGCTCAGAGCGCAGCCAAGCCCAGGACTCTGATAGTGGATGACTCCATTATCAGAAATATCAGTAGCAGGACTACAACTACATGCTGCTTTCCTCAAGCAACCGTCTCTGATGTGAACAGGGAACTTCGGAACATCCTAATGAAGCACAAGACTGCAAATCGAATCATCATCCATGTGGGGAAGAATGATACTCGGAAAGAGCAGTCAGAATGCTAGGGGTCAAACAACTAAAAACCAAGTCAGGAATCTTGGTGTGATTCTGGAGTCAGACCTTAGTCAGACCTTAGTAACTAAATCAGCATTCTATCATCTCAAAAACATTGCAAGAATTAGATATTTTGTTTCCAGTCAAGACTTGGAGAAACTTGTTCATGCCTTTGTCACAAGCAGGGTGGATTATTGTAATGGTCTCCTCACTGGCCTTCCCAAGAAAACCATTAGACAGCTGCAGCTCATCCAGAATGCTGCTGCTAGGATTCTGACTAGAACCAGAAAATCTGAGCATATCACACCAGTCCTCAGGTCCCTACACTGGCTTCCAGTTATATTTAGAATTGATTTTAAAGTACTTTTACTCATTTATAAATCACTCAATGGCCTAGGACCTAAATACATTGCAGATATGCTCACTGAATATAAACCTAACAGACCAGATCGAGTCAGTTAGAAATACCAAGGGTTCACACAAAACAAAGGGAATCCGCTTTTAGCTATTATGCTGCCCGCAGTTGGAACCAGCTTCCAGAAGAGATCAAATGTGCTAAAACATTAACTACATTTAAATCTAGACTCAAAACTCATCTGTTTAGCTGTGCATTTACTGAATGAGCACTGTGCTTCGTCCGAACTGATTGCACCATGTATAATCATTTTCTGTTTTTAACTGTCTTAAATTTATTTTAAATCAATTTTTAAATTATTTTTATTATTTATTTATCAAATAAATTATAAATTATTTATCAGTTTTTACATTTTACATTTTTTTGTTTTATAGTTGTGATCATTGTTTTTATGATTGTTCTACTTCCTTTTTTGTGATTATTGTTTTAATATAATATTGTTTTTTTATGATTATTCTACTTCCTTTTATGTAAAGCACTTTGAATTACCTTTGTGTATGAAATTTGCTATATAAATAAACTTGCCTTGCCTTGCCTTACGAGTAGCATTTTTTTAAACAATGCAAATATCTTTATACCTCCAATTTGAAAAGGGTTCCAAAAACAGGCATTTTATTATGGTGATATAAAAAAAAAATTGCAGTGCTGGTGGAAACAACACAAGACCAGGCTGCCGCTACTGTCAAGAGCAGCTCAGACCCATCAGCAGCAGCGAGCGCACCTTCAGCGCAGCTGGAAGAGATCCACATTCAAGTGCACACAATAGGCTAAAGCCACACAGCACTGGCAAAAGTAATTACCATGAATGTGTCAGGGGAAATAGTAAGGAGATATTTGAATTATTTATTAATAAACTAGTGTTTTGAGTCAGTGTAGCAAGGATGATGATCCTGACTCATCATCCCCTCATTGGACGTGCCTTTCGAAAAAAAAGGATCTTTATGGATTAGCCATATAAAGAAAGAGTTTTTGTTTTTGATGTGTTTTATTTCGTTAAGTAGTAATTTAAAGCGTTAAGAGATTTTTTTCATTTGTTTAGTAGCATACAATTGGCCAAAATCTAGAAAAAAAAAAAAATGATGCTGTATTGGTTGTGACTAAAGTGCAGCAGGTTAAAATACCAGATCTCTTCCTGTTTTTTGTTTGTTTGTTTGTTTGTTTTGAGTAAAGAAAACGCTGTACATTATTATTATTATTATTGGCAAATAATAATAATAATAAAAATAACTTTATTAACCGGTATTTTTTCTGCTCAAACCGGTTTCGGAACAATAATAATACAGAGAAACGTAGGAACAGAGATGTTAAAACGTCGATTCTGCTCTGAGTGAACCGACCGAATTTTTTTCTTTTCAAGCCCTGGTAAGGACATCGTTAAAATAGTCCATGTGACATCAGTGGTACAACCGTAATGTTATGAAGCTACAAAAATACTTTTTGTGCGTAAAGAAAAAAATAGGAGCCTGTGTTCTGACATAGAAAGTCCATCTCTCTTAGTTCATCATCTGTATTTTCTGGTTTAAATAAGTGAGGCTAGCTAAAAAACTTTTTTTTTTTCTGTTTTATGTACCGCGTGTATTTTTCTGCTTGTAAACAAAGCGCAGTGCAGCAGAGACTGACACAGAAGAGAAGAACTTGTTGAATAAAGTCATTTTTTTTGTTTTCTTTGCGCACAAAATGTTTTCTCACAGCTTCATAATCTCACGGTTAAACCACTGATGTCACATGGACTATTTTAACAATGTCCTTACTACCTTTCTAGGCCATAAATTGTTTCAATTTCTGTCTATGCAGGGTCAGAAAGTTCTTGGATTTCATCAAAAATATCTTAATTTGTGCTCTGATAATGAACGAAGGTCTTATGGGTTTGGAACGACATGAGTAATTAATGACAATTTTCATTTTTTAGGTGAACTACCCCTTTAAGTAAGCTAACATGTTTGCATGTAATAAATAAAATGAATTAAAATGAAATAAAATTTAACTAAATGCATTTTAAAATCTAATTTATTGGTGTGATGGCAAAGCTGAATTCTCAGCTAAATTCAGTTAAATATTTGAAACAAGACACTGTTATCTATTACCATAATTATTCATTTAATTTGAGTGCTTTGTTCGAGACTCTTATTCCTGAAGAGACAGATCAGATACCTTTACTGTGAGACATGGCATACAGGAGACATAGCACAAAAAGAGCCTGGTAATCCTCAGTGTCACAGTCCATTGCATTATACAACATGTCCAGGAAGGGCCTAGAACAATAAAGAAGAAGATAACAGGAATTATTTTATCCTCCGCTGGAAATTATGCAAAAATATAAACAATAGAACAATGTGTACAATGATTTACGCAGTTTGTGATGACATACTGTATTGTTTGAGTGTTATAAATGCAAAGGCATTTTCTAGCCAAGCTCTTGTCTACAAGTCAAGCTAAAGCCTTCCAAGCATTTCCAGACTAAACGCTAGTTACCTCCCTCCTTAAATAAAAATATTCTCCACTTGTAAACTCTTCTTCCTAAGTATTAATTCATGTCCATGCAGAGTATTCCTAAGAACACCACTTTCTCATGCCATGTATTACTTGGAATAGAGAAAACACATAAATATTGCTTCTGAAAGGCTTGGAGAACAGTCTGAACACGTCCTGGGGCCCTCTTGCTCTGGAGCTCACCAATATAAATAGGGGAGCTTTGCTGCACTCCAATGAACTGAGCATAAGAAGGGTCAATGGTTCAATGTTAACAACGATGACACTCATAAAGCACAATTTTGGACTACAACATGGTTTTTAATGGATGTACCGAACAGCTGCTTCTCAAGTTTCTCTTCATCTAAAAAGTGGAGCAGCACAGATGCATCTGACTCTTAATAAAAACCTCTTAATCTGACTTACAGTTGTGAAGTTGTTCATTAATGCCTGACAAGAGCTATATGTTTTCCTCTAGGTCTGTGGTTACGGTTGTGGTCGATTGTGTACCTGCACTTTTGTCCTTCAGATCGTGCAGCTGCCGCGCTCTTCTCCTCGTCTGTAATGTTCTGTTCCGTCAACGTGGACACATCGGAGATCCTACATTTTTCCATCACCACCATCTCAATTTCTGTAAAACACAAACACAACACAGAATATAACAGCAGAGCTGGACACTGGTGTTGTCTATGTCAGACATCAGCCGTGGAAGATCCCCGCGTCAAACTGATTTGAGATGTCTAAAGTTACACTAATGGATTTCCCTTGAAATGACTGTTTGCCTGCAGACATTTCTTTCAAATAGGGAAACCACTTGGTTGCATTTAATAAGTTTCAGAACTGAATCTAACAGCCCAAGCCACAAGGGAATGTTTTCTAGAATGTTAGAGTGGTGACCGCCAGACTGAATTTTATTTACATATTTGGCACTGATTGTAAGGGGGAAACCTGCAGAACAGATTATGTGTAGATTATAGATTACAGAAATATTATAAATGAATATTTACACAGCTGTATACACAGTACATACTGCGCATATCTGATTCATAAAAAGTCATGGTTTCCAGCAGCACATCTGTTTTCAACACTGTTAAGTAGAAATGGCACTTAAGCACCAAATCATTATGTTAAAATGATTTCTGAAGAATGCTGAAAATTAACATTTTTCTAGACTCTGTTTTAATGTTTAAATTGAAAAAGTATTAACCAAAAAGCATGTTTAATCAAAATCATGAAACTTACTCAATTTAAGAGCAATTTCTTGAAAATTTAACAAAATTACACTTTAAAGCTTTATGAAATACGTTTTATTTTTCCCTCAAATTCAGTTTTATTTCTACCAAATTCAAATTCAAAGACAAAATGTTTTTCATTAATTTTCTGGGTTCCATTTTATTGGCTTCATTCATTTTTTTCTGACTTACTGCATTTCTAAAATAAATAAATAAATAAATAAATAAATAAATGATAAAGTAATTTTAAAAGTATAAATTATAATAATTATAAAATTATAAATTGCAAAGCTGCAAAAATAATATTTAAAATATAAATTTATATATATATATATATATATATATATAAAATGTTATATCATTTATATATACATTAAATATGTAAATATTTTTGTAGCTTTATATTAACAGACATTAGTCCATATCGCATTTTAATTTAAGCGTACTGACCTACTTTTGATTTGTTCATCCAAAATTTAGCAAATTTTCGTGACATTCCATGTCATACAGTAAAGTCCATTTTTATGACTGGATTCTATAATTTGTCTGTGTTTTCTGCATTGTGGAAATCATAGGGCCCTATATATTTATTTTAATACTAAATTTAACTTCTGATTTTATTTAAAACTACTGTATTTTTATTTTTATTTCTATTTTCTTGTGTTTTACGTGAACCTGGACCACAAAACCAGTCATAAGGGTAAATGTTTTTAAATACATCTAAAAGCTGATTAAATAAGCTTTCCATTCATGTATGGTTTGTTAGGATAGGACAATATTTGACCGAGATACAACTATTTAGAAAATATGGAATCTGGAAAAAAAAAAAAAAAAAAATCTAAATATTGAGAAAAATCACCTTTAAAGTTGTCCAAATTAAGTTATTAGCAATGCATATTACTAATCAAAAATTAAGTTTTGATGTATTTACGGTAGGGAAATAAATCAACAATTGAAAATTTGTTAGGGAATCTTCATGGAACATGATCTTTACTTAATATACTAATAATTTGGACATAAATGAAAAATCGATAGTTTTGACCCATACAATGTATTTTCGGCTACTGCTACAAATATACCCGTGCTACTTATGACTGGTTGGAAATGCAAAGGCATTTTCTAGCCAAGCTCTTGTCTACAAGTTAAGATAAAGCACTCCAAGCATTTCCAGATTAAATGCTAGTTACCTCCCTTCTTGACTAAAAATATTCTCTACTTATGAACTTTTCTTCCTAAGCAATAAATCATGTCCATGCAGAGTATTCCTAAGAACACTGCTTTCTCACAGGCATGCCATGTATTACTTTATATTACATCAAAATAAAAGTCTGGTTTAACTTAAAGACACTGTGCCAGATATACATTACTACTATTACTACTACTACTACTACTAAAATGAAACAAACATTGTTTTTTCGGGTATAATCACACATCATTTCTTCCATGTTTTAATTTTAATAGTAAATTCCCCTTTGTGAAAAAAAAAAAAAAAAGTTTGCTTAATTTTCAATAATTAAAAGATAAATTAAATTAATGTTTTATGCCTTCATTTGATAACCAGAACATTTTAAATACACAACACAGAAAAACCTTTCATAAGGCTATTTGAATAAATTAAGTATTCATTCAAATAATTAGACATGCTAAAACACAGAATTTGATAACAATAAAAAATGGTGAGAAAAAATAAAACATTTCATATGGCCCTAAACATGTAATTTTTTAAAAAATCTTTATTAAATTGATGTGAAATTATATAAGTTTAATGATTTTAATTAATTAGACATGCTCTCTGATTTATAAAAGGAGTTGAGAAAAATTAAAATGGAAAAAAACTTGGAATTTGGAAAAAAATAAAATGGAATTTGGGAAAAAATAAAACGGATTTCATAGGGCCCTAAAAATGAAACTACTGCAATGCCTAATCACCTGGTGAACTTGCAAACCTGGTAAAAGGATGTTAAAAACATTACTCACAAAAACAAAATCCATAAACTAGCCACAAATTTAAAAAGTTACTTGTATGAACATCACATCACTGGCTGTGTGTCAAGACGTGGGGTGGACGACTGAAGGAATGAATCAGACAGAGGAGTGAATACGACAGGAGACAGGGCTTAGCTCACTTTCCCTCTCAAGTCTGACAACTCCCAACAAGATTAAGGAGACATAAAAATGTGTAACAAGATAGAAGAGAGGGAGAGGGTGGGGTTGAGGTTTTGCCCAATCAGAGAGGTGGGGAGCACAGAATGAATGTGGACCAAAGTGACTGTGTCAGAACACAGAAATGACGTGAAAAGGTGGAGTGCTCTCGCAACTGGCAAAACACGATTTAGCCAAGTAGGACACGTTGCTGGTTGATAGAATTATTGCTCCAATCCATATCCTACTTGGGTAAATCATAATAAAATGTCTCCTTTTGTAGTCCACGGAAGGCAGTCAGTCATACGGGTTTAAAACGACATGAGAATGAGTAAATGATGACACAGTTCTCTTTTTAGGGTGAAATTTTCCTTTAAACCTCACCGTAGATTTATGCGGAATTCTACTGTCGGCCTTTCTATAAACTCAAATCGGCTCAGCTGTTCGGTCAGTTTTGAGAGCAGAGCCACAGCTGAAGTGTGGTGTGATCCAAAGAATGGAAGGTCAGTCAGTCATGCTGGGACATTCATCTAGTGCTACTCACCTTCCTTGTCCCCACTTGTCCTGCTGGCCTTTGAACTAGCCTCTGTACCTTTAGCCTTTTCCTTCTCTTCTTCCGGCCCTTCTTCGGATCCCCGCTCCTCCTCTTCTTCCTCGCCCACATTCTTGTAGTTGGGTCTTTTCTGGGTCCTCTTCCTCCCACGGTGACGACTCATCTCTAGGGAACGCTCCAGACTTTCTGGGGGCTTGGCGAAGCGGCGAACACCGGCATTGCTCTAAAAGAAATAACCAATGGATGAGACGTATGACTAAAATGTACACTTTAGATGCTCATGAAAAGCCTTCTTTTAGGGGATAATAATAATCATAATATTACAATTATTATTTTAACTCTTAATCATATATGTGACCCTGAAATTTTTTTAATTAAGATTTATACATCATCAAAGCTGAATAAATAAGCTTTGTTAGGATCGGACAATAATTGGCTGAGATACAACTATTTGAAACTCTGGAAAAAAAAAAAAAAAAATCGCCTTTAAAGTTGTCCAAATGAAGTTAGCAATGCATATTACTTATCAAAAATTAAGTTTTGATATATTTACAGTAGAAAATGTACAAATTAAATTCATGGAACCTGATCTTTACTTAATTTTGACCCATACAATGTATTGTTGGCTATTGCTACAAAAATACCCGTGCTACTTATGAATGGTTTTGTGTTCCAGGGTCACATATAGGGTCAGAAATTAATGAGAGCTTGTGGCAAAAATGCCACCAGAATGAACAAAAATTCCCCATACATTCAAGACAAAGGCGCAAAAAATGCCCCTGTAAAGTTGAACAACGTATTACGGCTATTGCGATTAAAATGAAATGTGAAAATGAATGAAAAGCATCATTTCAAAATGAACTTTTCCATTAACTGGCACTATTTGTCCCCTGGAATTGATTTCCAGTGCAATTTTTTTACATTTGTGATGGCAATTTTTATCACCTTAAAAACCATATATTGTCTTTGTCAAATACTTGACAAATTTACCCAATTACTTTAATCAATATTTTAAACAATTTTTAATCAATATTTTGAACTGTCAATAACAATAGACTGTTTAAAATTGTATCCAAATTATACACATAAAAAACAGGAGCTCATAGGGCTGCAATATGACAAAAATCATTATTGTAGATTATTGCTTATTATATTGTACTAGTTATTAATATCGATATAGAAAACAATATAAAACGTTTTTGTTTCATTTTGGGCACGTCATATTCTGGCTCCACAGACAAACATGTCTGTCCGTGATATTAAAAGTTATGCAAACTAACATTATAGTCATTGTATGTGCACAGCTCCGGCATTTTCAGTGCTGACTTATCTATGCGCCTTTAATTGGCCAATGCTAAGTTCAACAGAAACGTGTCTGATTGGTTATAAGGCTCAAAGCTGCACAAAACAACGCATAAAGGAATCTGAAGCAGCGAATCTAAATGTAATTTCGTGAATTGACACTTTTCATTCATTTTCACATTTTATTTTAAATTGCAACAACCGCAATACGTTGTTTAACTGTCCAGGGGCATTTTTTTTGTCCATTTGTCTTGAATTTATGGGTTATTTTTGTTCTTTTTGGTGGCATTTTTGTCACGAACCCTTATTAATTTCCGACCCTGATTATGCAATGTAACAATTTCAGTTTTTTTCCATTTGTAAAAATGTGTTTACCCTAACCCTTCACCTAAACCTAACCCTTACAGAAAACTTTCTGCACTTTTACATTCTCAAAAAACTCATTCTGTATGATTTACACACACACGCGCATACATGCGTACATACATACATACCTATGAAGAGTTTATTTGCAAAAACAGATAACAAAATTATTTATTTATTTTGTTTTATTTTTGTTTTATTTTTTCTCAATTGTATTTGTTTTATTGTGCTTTTTTACTTGTTGAACTTTAGTCAGTGTGTGGTGTGTATCTTTGGGCATAAAAAAGATCTACAAAGTTACAAATCTCAAAGTCCACTCCAAAGGGAGATATTTTGTTTTTAAAAAATCCCTTTTCAAGAACTACAACGAACGGCTCCTTTGGACTACAACATTTGTTTTCCGCATGCAACGATGTCACAACGCGGTCTATTAGAATATCAATTAAATTAAATCCCGCCCACGGAAATTCGAATTGTTGGGGGGGGGGTGGGTGGGTTGGGTGCAAAACACGCCACAGAGGTGTGCAGTGTGTGGTAAGAGATTTATTCATCATACAGTGTATATAACATTAGCTTCACTTATAACATGACTGTTTTTTTAAAATGCATAAACTTGCACTAGGCTAGACCAATCAGGCTAATCAGTGATGATGATGATCACTTTAATCTAGCTTGCGCTAACAGTTGTACATAGAACTTGCTTCTTTGACAAGGGGCGTGGCAGCACTGAAACACTGTCTAAGCTGTTCGCCAATCGCAACGCAGTGGGACAACTAACCAATCACGACAAATTTCGTTTTTCGGAAAGTGGAACCTGGAACTAATGGAGTCATTTGTGCCAGGCTGGGAGAAATGTATTGTAATAATGTAAATTATGTTAAAAATCATGCGTTTTTTGAACCACCAAGCATGAAAGCATGTACTAGTACACCCCCAAAACAAAATCAAAACTTTGTAAAAGAGCATAATAGGACCCCTTTATGTAATAATAAGTTAAATACAGGTAAATTCCAAAATTAAAGTTCATTGAAAGTATGTTTTTTTTAATATATATTACAAGTTTTGTTTTATAGCAAAAGCAGATAACTCCAACAGTCGTTATTTGGCAAAAGCACATTTCATGTTTCAGAGTTTTAAATAAAACTTATGTTTTATCTTTGTAATCTCACCAGCTGACAGTGTAGACGCCTGACAAACATTACTGTTGTGATCATACACTGTATGGTTGTGATTACACGCAGTTTTCCCTCACTATTGTAACGTGCTGCTTTTGCAAGGTTTCGTGAAAAAGTTTCAGCTTTTATTTTCCTTTTACGCCCTAAAGAAGATATCACGGGTTCATCAAGTTAGTCAAAATTATCCATACTTAATCACTTTCAGTCAGCTTTGACGAAACTCTTCTCATCTAGTGCGTCTTTTGTGTGACTGGCAGCCTTGTCACCTGACCTGAATACAGCGCACTGATTCACTAAAATGGACTTCTGTTCACAAACAACAAGGGCACTTGACGGCTTCTGCAGTAAAAGGTGAAATCGTGATGCCTTGAAAGGGGGCAATACTGGCCTTTTTGACAAAAAGTGTTTAGGATCACACTATATGTGGAGAATAATTCACTGCACCGCATACGCGATTCTTTTTTTTTTTTTTAATGAAGTTTATCGATTTTTGCACATAAATATATAGATTTGCATTTGACTTATTTTCTGTAGTTGGCCAAGAAAAAGGAGAAAAAAAAAATTAAATAAATAAATAAATAAATATCTATATATATACACACACACACAGTTTGGAAGAAAACATAAACTTAACTTTTAAACATTAATAGGCTTTATTGCATGCATGTAATATTGTCTCGTTCAAATATTGTCTTATAAAACACGAATATACATAATACACCTATTGATATTTGGTCTTGGCTCAACACATTCACACACAAACCATCCTGAATAACAGCAATAGCTGCTTTTACAACGTCTGCAGAACTTAAAGAAGCAGTGAAAGGAAAACAGCCTCTGGCTTCTCAGAAACAAGAACCCGCTAAGACAGGAAACAGCTGCCAAACAGTCAAGGACACACATGGTAAGTGCGGCACGGACAGCAGTGATGTTTCCGCGGAGCTCCAATAACTCACACGACGTGACACGCACTAGGTTGTGCAGTTGGGCATCACACTAAAGGACCCCAACCTCATTTACGACAGCCGCACACGAGATAAGACATTCATTCTTAGAACTGCAGGAAAACACTGTGAACAATCACCTGCTCGTGGTCTCACAGTTGCACTATTGCACTTTGAACCACTCGGTCTGTTTTTCAAAGAACGCCTGCGAGGATTCAAAGAACCCACCTCTACTGTTTCGATACGTGAAATGATGTTCTCCATCTACGGTTTCTCTTCAAGTTCAGAAAGCAGCTTTAGGGAACATAAGGTGTCTGGTAGCACAAGAGTTAAAAACAACTCTCGACATAAAAAAAAAGAACAGGACCACAACAGGTCACAGTGACAAGAGTGCGAAGAACATGCGCTCGCAACTGAGAAGTGGAGCAGTCAGTAGGACGCCACACTTGCAAAAAAAAACAGCCATCTGTGGTCTTGCTTGTGGTCACAGACCTAATGAGTGAATTCTATTCAAAGTGCACAAGTAGCTCTTTACGAGAAAGGATGGAACAGATAAAAAGGCAGCTGATCAGCATTTGTGATGACCTCACTCTTCATGCCTCTGCTGTCAAAATAAGCCAAATACATTAAAAAAAAACACATCTAGAAGTATGCTAAAGGCTAAAGTGCGGTCGTCTGACGTCCTCTCATATATATGCGTGATATCATTTTATGAATCAAAACAGATCTGTGACATCAGAATGATGCATGTTGCACATCTCAGTAACCTCAGCCCACCCAAATGACCAAGCTGCATTCGTCGAAACGCTGAATTGCGCTTGTTTAAGCTCCGAAACGGGGTCGCTAAAGCATGCCACTAGGCTACAGGTGCGTTTCCAGCAAACTGCGTAGCAGGTGTGTGCGTTTGCTAACACATGCACCCTGCTCGTTGTGCAGTATGTAAATCGTATAATGAGAAAACAGGGGAAGCTTCTAATACGGTGGCGGTTTCGCCCTTCATCTCTGCACTACATAAACTTGATACTTCCTGTCATCTGCGCAAGGACCTGTTTGAAATCCTGATCTACACACCCGATGTCTCTGCCTGGTCCCTTCTGTGCTCATCCTCTACCTGTGGCTTGTGGTCATGAAGGAAGGTCATGTGATGTGCGTGTATGTGAGTGTTTGGGTGGCAGAGGCTTGCTGGTAACACACAGGTACTAGCATCTGTTTCACAGGCTTTACGGGAAAGGGAAAGTAGGTTAGAGGCAGTGCGGTGATGGTGTAAGGCAAATCGCTGTACATCACAGCAACGAGAGCCACAACAAAAGATAGACCAGAACTTTGCATTTACATAAGGATTCCCACCGGCTTCCTCAACCGAGCTCTTCACAACACAACACAGTCCTACAACAGACTACGTGCTTACTAGAAATGTAAATGTTGATGGTTTGTTCAATAACCAAATTTTGGCTAACCTCAGTTTTGGCATACATTCAGAACTTAGGCCAGAAATGGAAAGATAAACATGAAACTTGTGCAGTTTCAATAATTTCATATGAATAATTTGTGATTAATCTCATAACTAACTTGTAGCTGATGCATTCGGTTCATAAAGGGAAAAATTGGTGTTGGCTTACATAGCAAAATATATGTGCACTGTGCAGTGCAAAATAACTTGTCATACCAGTACAAGTCAATACGGAGCTTAAATTTGAAATCTTGATATTGCTTATTAGTGTTTCCTAAACAATGCACTGTTTGCAGTGGGAGAGATTTTGTCAGATGTTTTTGCTGGTATCTAATGGTTTGCATTCTTGGTACAAAAATACAACATTTTTAACTTTTTGAGCTTTAATAATAAAATAAAATAAAAGAGTGCAACTGACTTCATTTTGTTAAAAAACACATTTGGTCGTAATTTACAGATAAATTATGCAATTAATCAGTAACAATAGCAAATGTAATGCATTTAAACAACACATTTAAACATTTAGCGCTGAATAGCATCTTTATTGTCGCTTGCTTCAGGTATTGAAATCTGAAAAATGATCATGTTGTACACCGCACAGACCTACAATTAAAGAGCAGATCATATGGTATTTTAAAATGTCCTAGTATTGTGTTGGAGTTTAGGTTTAAATGCATCTAAGGAAATTTTTTTATTTGTAATTAACTTTGCAATTTTCTCAGAATATACATTTAATTATTAGAGTCGTTTCTGAATGATTTCAAAACGATTCATTCGAAGCAGTTCTGAGTTTGAGGTCTGTAAACCCCTTCCGAGTCGACTGGTTCTTTTGAGAGACAATATCTTTATTTATCATGTACTTTTTTTGATTACCAACTTTGCAGATTGTTTACATTGAAGAATAGCTATGTTACAAACTGCAAAAAATATACTTTTGGAATACCCATATGACCTGCTCTTTAACCAACTGAAGCTAACTATTAGGGGTTGGCGATATAATAGTTGACACAATTAACCGGTAGAAGTTAGTCAAACTGTGGAGATTTTAGACTATCATCTCTATCGCAGTTGCACGCTCACGTGATGCTCCTGTGCCATGTGGTTAAGAAAACATATAATTTGCACATGTTTTTAAGCATTGCGGTTTAAAGACAACAGCAAAAGAGAACTCTTTTTGCAATATGTGCGCTGTCTATGCGTGTTTTTTCTGAGTGCTGGCAAAGAGGTGTAACAGTATATTGGATCTAGGCAGCTCTTAAAGTACAATGCTTTAATTATTTACATGTGTGTATGTTAGGTGCATCTCAGAGTAAATGCTGTTACGATTTACATGTGTGGAGCATCTCAAACTCCATCTCTGCATGTTGTTGTGAATTTGGGTTTATTATGATGTTCATCTGGGAACGCAATGTGCACTATTACATCAGATTTGTAAGGTATACCTTTTATAAACCTACACAAACACAGGAGACATCATCTTTCTCAGTATGCTAACTGTTCATCATGATTTCAAAATAAACGTTTAAAGGAGTCCACTTCCAGAACAACAATTCACAAATAATTTACTCACCCCCTTGTCATCCAAGATGTTCATGTCTTTCTGTCTTCAGTCATAAAGAAATTATGGTTTTTGAGGAAAACTTTCAGGATTTTTCTTCATATATTGCACTTGATTGGTGCCCCGAATTTGAACTTCCAAAATGTAGTTTAAATGCAGCTTCAACGGGCTCTAAACGATCCCAGCCGAGGAAGAAGGGTCTTATCTAGCGAAACAATCAATCATTTTTTTCGGAAAATAAAAATTTGTATACTTTAAGCACAAAAGCTTGTGTAGCACAGGTTCTGGGATGCGTGTTCACGTACTATTGAATCACGTTGAAAGGTCACGCTGAACATAGGCAGAACTACAGACCCAGTGTACAAAGTGAACGCGCAAAGACCATGAAAGTGCAAGTAAGTCAAACACTGTTTACAAACAAAAAGGTACAACGGTGTCAGACAATTCTGAAGTTGTAGGAGAAAATAAGATGGAGTTTTTCGCCATACTCTACCTTTTTTTAGCCGGAGTACACAGACGATGAACTTAGACGTGATTTGTAGTAGTGATGGGAAGTTCGGATCATTTTACCGACTCAGACCTTTGAGTCTCGTTCAGCAAAATGAACGAATTTTTTTTTTCGAGTCATTTCGTTCATTTTAGCAAAATATAATTAAAATGTTACGTTACTTCCTTAACACATCTACTGCTTATACAGACATTGATTACATTACAAACAAGACAAAATTATAATGCTTTAAGAAACAGAAAATATTAATTCATTGTTTACCTGGGTCTTTAGTCTATGATTAGCTCACCTCACCTCTTATCTGACAAGTTTTTGGGTTTGAGTCGTTCGTTTATCACGTGACGGCCCCATAATTTGAACGACTCGAAAAACCCAAGGTGAACTAATTCCAGTACAGAACCTAAGAGGATGTTGTGCATGCGCGACTGAACAAATCACTCCCCAAGACGACTCATTCTTCCCGAGTCACATTGAAGATAAGTTCAAAATAAACGCATCGTTCAAGAATGACCATCACTAATTCATGAACACGCATCCCAGAGCCTGTGCCACACAAGCTTTTGTGCTTAAAAAGTATTAAAAAAAATTATTTTTCGAAAAATTGGCCTAATGTTTTGCTAGATAGGACCCTTCTTCCTTGGCTGGGATCATTTAGAGTCCTTTGAAGCTGCACTTAAAATACATTTTGGAAGTTCAAAATCGGGGCACCAATCAACTCCATTATATGAAGAAAAATCCTGAAATGTTTTCCTCAAAAAGCATAATTTCCTTACGACTGAAGACAGAAAGACATGAACATCTTGGATGACAAGGGGGTGAGTAAATTATTTGTAAATTGTTGTTCTGGAAGTGGACTTCTCCTTTAAACCCTCACTGTGAGTTTACATTGTTTTGATGTCCACATATTCAAGAAATTAGTGGCTGTAGTGTTTCTATCATAAAGAAATGGCCAAATGTTAAAGATTAAGTGGACATTTGAACTAAATGTTGTTGATTCAATATTAAACACTAATTAGATCATGCAGTAAAGTGTAAAAACAATTGTAAGGCCACTGGCGCCCTCTGCAGGCATTTGATATAATGCGTAATGTACATTAGCTCTATTGTTTATAATGCATTATGTATATTAACAGTTTTGTTCAGTAATGCCATTTGATTACTAGCTTTTAATACTTTATTTGAAATAATTATTATTGCCTCATTGCTATTATATACATATTTTAAGTAATTTTAAAGGCTATTGTTCACAGGTCTATTTTTATACTACAAAAAAATAATTCTAATTATACAATTACTTGATTAATCGATTACCAAAATACTCATTAGTGACAGCCCCACTGCTAACTATTGAATCACATGCATATACATATGCATACACATACACATATATTCTCATTACCCTCACTACATGCTATAAACAACATTTTCTCACATAAAACAACACAAACCAGCACTTACAACATAATGATGTGTTGAGTTTTGCAGACGCAGACAGAGTTTAGTTTACAGTACATGGCTGCACGGATATGCATGCAGTCAACAGTTTCGTGCAAACCAAAACAAATGTAGCAGTCAGCAAAATAACTTCATATCACAACTTAATGTCACTGACGTAGCCTATTTACCTACACACAGTATAGTTTATATGATCTACAATACGTGTTTACATTTAGAACATTTGCAATTTGTGTTGTTGTACTGAACAAACACCGCAAAGTGTTTTTGTTTACATGTCCCCTTTTCTTGAAACAATCTAATACTGCAGTCGCACAAGTCGCACTGGTTTAGGGAAGCTGGGTTTGACAGATTACCGTCAGCTTGTAAAAAAAGGGTCTAGTAGAGCAAGCTGTGGTTAAGCCTGAGAGGTGAGACACAGAAACAGACCACAGAAAGAGCCAGAGAATGGGAAAGAGGAAATGGGTTTTGATAATACTGACACAAATAAGAAGAGAGACCGTTTCCCTGAAAAGGCCTCATGACTGCCTCTTTCATTAATTTTTGTTTTTTTTGTTGTTTTTTTTTGCTGATGATAAACATACATTTATCAGAATAATACAAGGTGGTTTGCTGAAGCTTGTGTACTATTACCAGAGCACTTATTAATAACCATTGTAGGAATATATCTGTGACCACATGATTCTCGGTCAAAATTAGATTTCCTTTTTTTATATTTAAAGAAAACAATATTAGATCTTTGTTTCTTTGAATGCTAGCAAAGAAAAAAGACACATATATACATATACATAGACACACACACATACATTTATAAGCATATACATATACACATAATTCTATGTTCATGTGGCTAAATCTGTAGTATGATGAGTATGATGAAGGCAACACCAAAGTCATGGGTTCGATTTCCAGGAAATGCATGAACTGCACAAGTTGTTTAGAATCATCCAAAACAGTATAGCTTCAAATAATAAGTCATCATGTCATAAAAAATATAGTTTACTTATTTTACATAGGAAATGACAACACAGATTGTTGAAAGGGTGTTGCTAAGAAGTTCAGAATGCATTTTAGTGTGTTGATAGAGTGTTGAATGACACATCAAAGTATGAGTAATGGCAAAAATGAACAACTATCTGATAGCATTGCCGAATACATCATTGCAAAAAATGTATATTCAAACACCACTAACTGAGATGCCACTCACATGATAACAGTCTCAAAAGAGTGGAAACCTACAGTTCAAGCAAGCATGACATTCTTCTCTCAGAAACAAATCTGACATTTACGAGATTTTGTTTTTGCCAGGTGCAAGCTAACGACTCAACCAGGCAAACATTCGGGACGCTTTCACTGCAAATATTTGCATATGTGCACATGCATGGCCTGGCCCGGATTCTGATATCCAGACAATACAAAAAAAAGCAAAAACAAGTTATGCGCTACAGGCTGCACTACACAATCTCACTTCCACCTACATGCTGCAGTGATGTCTGCTGTGGAGAAGACATCAAAGCAAGCCATTAACACCACTGATATCACAGCGCTCTTATCTGTCTGCCTTACCTCAGTGTAAATACCCTCATGAAAATAACAAGGGCAGAGGCAAACCACAAAGAAGAATTCTCTTCTCCTCTTCAACCATCTCATCCACAGACTGGAGCAGTGGTGCTTCGTAACTACCTGTTTTCTGAGAAGCTTATTTGTGGTCGACACCCATCTTATATTAAAAAAAGGGCACGGTGAGACTTCAACGCTCAACTGACATCTTTCAGGTGATCGACAGAAGTGATAGCTAATTGGACACATGCGTCATAGTAAAACTGACACATTGATTGCATTTTCCTTGAGGTAGAGGAAAGTTTGGTCAGTTTGATGTAACAATACTAATCTGACACCATGTAAATATCAAATGGAGGCCGATAAGGCTTAAAAAGAAAGAGAAAGAGATCTACAAAGTGCCTGTAATTGTGAAACGGAAATAAATGCCCTTTAAACTAAATGCCTTTCACATGTCTCTAAATGACCTTTAACATAAGGACCTTTGACCTCGACAAAGAGCGAAAGTGTTTTTTACGAGGCTGCTACTACACAAGAAAACAGAAAGTGTGCAAATTTTTGGTAAAAATAGCAACTGCAAACACAGTGATGTTTAAACTCAAAGCGTGTCAAAGATGCCAATCGGCAAATGTACTCACTGAACTCTTGTGAGCGCTCTGTTCAGTCTGCACGGTGAACACTGACAGGTCTCCATTCAGAATGACATCAGCCAGGGAGTGGACAAGCGGCTGGTAGTGGATGATTAGGAACACCTAGAGGCAGTGGGACAATTTATATGTTATCGCTTGACCACATACATGCAGTTCACATCGTGTGAACGGTGGCTATTCTACTCATTGCAAGTCTCTACAAATCCAAAGCATGTTTCTGTACCTGTGACAGCAGGTAGAGAGACACCTGAGGGTTGATCTTGCGCTCCTCAGACTGGAAAAAAACAGATTGTTATCTGGCATGAAAACCAAATATTTACTTGGGATGAAAATGACATCATAACTACATACACTGCCATTCCCAAAGGTTTGGGAACAGTAAGATTTTTAATGTTTTTGGGTTTTTTTTTAAAGAAGTCTCTGATCATTACGTTTATTTGATTAAAAAGACAGGAAAAAACTGTAATCTTGTGAAATATTATTGCAATTTTATTATACTTCAAAATATAATTTATTTCTGTGATGCAAAGCTGAATTTTCATTAGCCATTAGTCCAGTCTTCAGTGCCACACTATCCTACAGAAATCATTCTAATATGCTCATTTATCATCAATGTTGGAAACAGTCGTACTGCTTAATGGGATCATATGACACTGAAGACTGGACTAATGATGCTGAAAATGTAGCTTTGCATCACAGGATTAATTCCATTTTAAAGTATAATAAAACAGAAACCCACTATTTTAAATTGCAATAATATTTCACAATATTACAGTTTTTTCTGTATTTTTAATCAAATAGACACAGCCTTGATGAATGGTGAAGACTTCTTTTAAAAAAAAAACAACTTCATATGAAAGACTGGAGTAATGATGCTGAAAATTTGTATGACAGGAATAAATTCTATTTTAACACATAATAAAATAGAAAACCACTATTTTAAATTGCAATAACATTTCACAGTATTAGTTTTTTTCTGTATTTTTAATCAAATAAACACAGCCTTGATGAGCAGAAAAGTCTTCTTTTGAAAAAAAATAAATAAATAAATAAATAAAAATTTTACTGATCCCAAACTTCTGAACAGCAGTGTACACTACAATTCAAAAGTCTGGGTCCGTAAGACTTTTTTTATATTAAGGAACTAATATTTTATTTAGCAAAGACACATCAAACTGATCATAAATCAGAGAAATTCTGGGAACAATTGAATTCTTTACTATTTCAATTAAATGCTGTAACTGTGAACTTTCTTTTTATTTCAGAATCCTGTGGATTTTCCACAAAAAGATTGATAATAATAGTAAATGATTCTTGGGCAGCAAATCAGCATATTAGAATGACTTCTGAAAAATCATGTGACACTTAAGATTACAATTATCTTTCATTTGTGTGTGCAGAAATTTATATAACATATCAAGATCGATATTACCAACACTTCCAAATGAGAAAGGGAAAGTTTTTTTTCCATTCAACACACTCTGGAAGCCATTAACTTTTATGGTATAAAGAGTCATAAATGCACAACAGGAATAAGCAAATGAATAACTCAAATTAATACAGTGAATTCACATCAAAATTAAGGAGGGCCTGTTTACACCTTTTCAACAATCAGATTTGTTTAAATGGTTCCATTTACACCTGGCCACATAAATGTGTCTGGATATAAATCGATCAACAATTCCCTCGCTATAAGCAAATTTAACAGAGTTCACGTCAACGAAAGCAACAGATTTTACTTGCATGCATTTTACTCATCATAAGGTAATTTGTGACCCTGGACCACAAAACCATTCTTGAGTAGCACGGGTATATTTGTAGCAACAGCCAACAATACATGGAATGGGTCAAAATGATCGATTTTTCTTTTATGCCAAAAATCATTAGGATATTAAGTAAAGATCATGTTCCATGAAGATATTTTATTAATTTCCTACCATAAACATATCAAAACTTAATTTCTGATTAGTAATATGCATTCCAAAGAACTTCATTTGGACAACTTTGTGATTTTTTCAATATTTAGATTTTCTTTTTTGCACCCTTAGATTTCAGATTTTCAAATAGTTGTATGTCAGCCAAATATCACCCTATCCTAAAAATCATTCAGCTTTTAGATCTACATAATACATATAAATATCCTATAAATAGCAATTTCAGAAAATTGACCCTTATGACTGGTTTTGTGGTCCAGGGTCACATTTCAAAATCAAAGAGCAGAACAGGAGAGAGAGTTGATCAGCACTGGAAAGATAAGTTAGTCATACTACTTTTAATGAAGATGATTGTGTACTGAGCGTCCGTGATTTATTTGTAGTTTCTGCTATTTATTTCAGCAAGTTTGAACGTCAGCTTGCTGAAGAGATACATTACATTGCATTAGTGCTGTCATATCTCACTACAACATGTGTCAATATGTCATATAGCCTACAAAAAAACTCTCACATGTTTATTATTTACATAAGTAAAATTTACAGTTTTGTTTGGAATGCTCCTGAAGTGGTCCTCACACCTCAACGCTCCTCACACCTCCTGAAGTGGTTTGAGCGATCGGATTTAAAACGGTCTTGAAAACGTTTCGGAGGGCATTTAACACCTGGACTTTTTACGATCGGATACCTATCCAATCAAAGGAAATACATGACCAGGTGTAAACAAGCCTATAGTGTAAAGATTTTATTCCCTCACTTCCAATGGTTACGCAATTCTAGTCTGGAATAAATACTAGCCTAGCAGATGTATGCTATTGGTTTTTCAGACATGTGCAGTTGTGTCCTTACCTGCTCTTGAGTGACCAGAGAGTACACGTATAGGGGCAGGAAGAGGCGGTTGAGCAGGTGGTCAGTCAGCACATCATTGAGAAACTCACAGTTGATGATGAGGATGTCGTTTAGGTAGTGAAGATGGTCCAGGTGCTCAGCTACCAGATCGCTGAGTTTTCCTCTGTTTTTATGTCTGATAAAAAAAGGTGTAGATAGGAAAAAAGTGCAATATTTTAATCACAGACATTAATGAGCAGGCTATGTTGTGATTTCAGAATTTCACAGCGATCAACTGTGGTCTGCAGTGACACCTAGTGGTGTGGAGGTGAACCGCACATAAAAAGGTGCCACGTAAACCTTACTCTTCATCAGTCTGCACACACTTGTCCAGCTCGATGACATGGCTGCCTATGAACCAGACCAAATTGGAGAAGTACGGCACGGCCGTTTTGTCCCGAATGTAGTGTAGCATGTGCTGGTTGTCCACTGCAGAGGAAAGGACCAAGAGTAAACACGGTTACTCACAAACAGGCAGAGCGACAGGAAACTGCCACAGAGACATGAGAAAGGAACTGTTAGGTTTAATATAACCAATAACACAAGTGCCAGACATACTGAAGGCAAGTGGTCTTTAAAAAGCAACAGAGGTTAATTACAGGGCAATGTGCAACGTGACTGGTCAGATGTTGGAGGGTTATTTTAAATGACGTTCCCTAAGCAGACTTGCTAAACGAAGCTAGGTTGCACTACATTTGATCCTAAGCAATAAACATGTTCTGTACTAAGCATGCTGAGAGTATTAGATGTGAAATGTATCTAAACTCAATAGTAACTAATTAATAGGGTTCAAAAGACCTTTGTATGCACCATTAATAAACTGAATATGAATTTTAAAAAATGGGCCTGTTTATGTTTGTCTTGTCAGGAAAGGAATCACTTTTACTCTCAATGAACCTCCAGCATCTTTTTACAAAACAAATTAAATTAAAACACACACATACAACTGATACTGCCAAAAACACCATTAAAGCCAAACAATAGGCACCAATGTTTAACAGTGCAAACAACTATTATCAGTGTGTGAATTGTAAACCTGTGTACACACAGACAAAAGAAGCAACTGTTTTTAAATAAACAATTCGAGAGAACATGCAATACAAGTGGCACAAGAAAGTTCTGAAATTGACCAACTTACATGACACTGGAATAAGGCACACAGGAGTCACCATAGAGGGAGAGGGGAAGAACAGACAAAGGGTTAAACAGGATGAAGGGACTGGGCTAGTGGAGCTCTGGGCCTTAGAGGCCAAAAGATGAAACCATCACACCACATAGTGGCTGGTGTTAAACCTGCACAATAGAGCACCTGGAACCAAGAACAGCCTAAAAACACCAAACATATCGACCAGATCCATCAAGCTCTTGCCAGGACATGCTAAAAAGCAAAGCATACCACCCAACTGCTTATTCTGACAATCAGGAATTTTAACTGCTTGTTTGCAGTTAATATAATAAGTAGGCATGTGATCTGCCATATCAAGAAAGCCACAGATAGTACTTGAACATTTAAGCAACACTTAAAAATGCATAAAGATGCATGATGCACTAAAGTCACAAACGTGTCACAGACAAACGTGAGTTGTTGATGTTATTGGTATCGATCCAATAAATAAAACTGAGGCTGATATTGAAGGGAAAGTTCACCCAAAAATGACAATTCTGTTAATTATTCATTCACCCTCATGTCGTTCTAAACCCGTATGACCTTCGTTCACCTTTAGAAAAAAAAGTTAGGATGTTTAATGAAATCCAAGAACTTTCTGACACTGTATAGACAGCAATGAAACTACAACATTCGGTACTAATGCTGTCTATGCAGTGTCAGAAAGCTTTTGGATTTCATCAGAAATATCATAATTTGCCTTCTGAAAATGACTGACAGTCTTACGGGATTTAGAACATCATGAGAGTGAGTAATTAATGACAGAATTTTTATTTTTAGGTGAACTACCCTTTTAGAGAATAAATTACAGACAAGTGATTATGGATAACCACGTTATTTCTATTTGGTCTAAGTATTGTTAAAAAAATTATATAAAATAAAGTATAATGTTTGAATGTTACTTTAAGTTTTTTTTTTTTTAATCAATGGAGCAAAGACATTTTTATTTATTAGTATCTGTATAATTTTTTAACTTGATTATTATATTTATCTTTATTGTAGAAGTTATATTTTCCTTTTCACATTAAAAAAGGGGTGTGCGATATAAAAAAATATATATCTTGATATTTGCTGGAATTTTGTTGATAACGATAATTAGATGATTTTTTGCAGAGCTTGGCAGGTTCACGACTGCCGTGGACATCTGACTCCCAAAGCTTTTGGTATTCTTAATATTCTATGCAGTGGTTCATTTGCAGCAGTAACAGACATTAACTTTTTTAATAAGTTTAGTTTGATTTTTACATTTTGTGGGCATTTTACCTTTATATGGCCACTTTTTCTAACTTAATGAAATGTATGCATCATCTTTTGGGTCAAATTCTTAAATTTAATCAATAAATTCAAATAGTAAGACACTATTGGGCTGTTACCAATCAAATGAAATCAATATCAACAAAATTTGTGTTTGCAATGCAGAGGTGGCACAAACTCTGCATCTGAAATGGCATTTACATGCGTTTACACAGACTATTTAATGCAGGACATGAATGCAGGTAAACTGCAGCTACAAATTAATATTTTGGTGTTTATAAAACATTGAATAGTGATATCTGAAATGATTTGGGGAATAAAAGAGAAAATATACTTTAAAAATAAAAACCTAAAATCGCCAGTAGGTGGTGGCAAATCACTGCATGAGTGAGTCTTCGAGTCGTTCATTTAACCAATTTGTTCAAACGGCTGACTGATTCAGTAATGTAACAGTTCTGCTGTGGCTTGTCGAAACACAGCAAAAACAAGAAATGCTGTGTCTAAAATGTAAGTCACTTAATATTAACTTCTTATTTATTTAACTGTTCATCAAATCAATATTACATTTGCAATCATGCTGATATTTTGAGAAAATGTCACTCTTCGTGTGATATTAACTATATCAGATGATATAATTATAAAACATATAAAAGTCATACAGGGGCACATTTTATCCCTTATCTTGACGTTTGGGGGAATTCTGAATCTATTTTAATAGACTAAATCACAAAGTGAAAGCGTGAACTCTAAATGTGCTGGCACAGTAGTCTAACCAAACCTGTTTTTGTTTGGTTTATGATATATTCGATAATGTCAAATCACATATCATTTAAACAACAATTATGATATTACCATAAACAATACATATTCCACACCCCTACTTTCCATACTGTATTTATCCATGCTAGAAAGCACTCTAATGGTGCTATAAAAATATGCATGATTTCTGGTGTCATTTGAACCACACAAGAAATGTGAACTTTTAAAATAAATGCTTTTTGTAATCAATCTGACAAAATGCAGAAGGATATCTAATAATAGCCAACATACTGGTTATTGCTTCAAAAGATAATTAATTATATTGTTATATTTAGACATTATCCATGTAAGTGCATCCCTCCCTATAAAATATCACACCAGCTTGGTTATATTTTAAATAAAGACTTGCAAAAGGTAGTTTATTCAGTGCAATTACATTTTTACACTTTTAAGTGTTGTTTACATCTCCAAATATTGTTTAGGGCAACTGTATTCACACAACCCCAGTAACATGCACAGATGGCAGTTTGACCTAAACTACAACAACCTCCAAAGGAATCGATTAATTAGCTGTGAGACGAACCACCATTCAAGGGCAAGTGCCAAGCAGACAGTAAGAAATGTTAAGTCAGTTATTCAAGAAGGAAAGAAGGATTTCTATACAAGCTCAAGCCAGAGAAACAGACCAGCGAAAGCCCTTTTGTCTTTAGCACGTGGCCATACCCAAGTGAAACCCCAGTGTGCCCGTGCATGTGTGTAGAGTCAGCAGCGGTCACAAATTATGTAAGTACGTAAGTGTGTGTTACTCACGGATGGCAGAGAGCAGCGTCAGCATGCCCATGCATCAGAGGCATGACAGAGTGATTGACAGAATAGAGGAGGATCAGGCGGCAGCAGCAGCAGCTGAGTCAGGGCTCTACTCACCTTTGTACACATTGAGTGTGATAGTCCTGACCGCAATCCTGACCATGCTCTCTGGGTGGTTGAAAAACTTAATGGCCTCCGTGTACAGGGCAAAATCATTAGTGTGCTAGAAGCATGGGAGACACAGAGTGAGGCCATAAGCGAGGAAGATTAGCTCAGAGAGAGGAGAGCTGCAACTGGTGACTTAAATTAAAAGCCCTGAACGTTTATTCGCTTATGTGGACCTAGGATGTCTACAGAGCAGAAGAAATAGGCACATAACATCACTGACACTGAAAAGGTAATACCAAGGTATTAATTTGGCTTAAAATGTGTCTAATTCAAATTCTTGTTATATATAATTCACACACACCGCACCTCAATAAAGTTGTCACTCCTCTCCTCTATTTCTGTTCTGAAAATTGTATGCATTTACATTGTATGTACAGTACTGTTCAAAAGCCTGGGGTAGGTAGGTTTTTTTTTTTAATAAAATGTTTTTGAAGTCACTTTTCCTCAACAAGGCTGCTGTATTTGATCAAAAATACAGTAAAAAAATATTATTACAATTTAAAATAACTATCCTTTATTTTTATATATTTTAAAATGTAATTAATTCCTGTGATGGCAGTGAAGCTGAATTTTCAGCATCATTACACCAGTCTTCAGTGTCACATGATCCTTCAGAAATCATTCTGATATGCTGAATAGCAGCTCAAGAAACATTTCTTACTATTATCAATTAATATTTTTGTGGAAATTCTATATATTTTGTTACTATGCTGTGGTAAACATACATTCATAGCTATGAGAGGCAGGGATCCTTCTGTTTTTTTAGACATACAACTGAAGAAGAAATATAGACCAATGTCAAAATACAGACAAAATACAAACTTGCCATAAAGTGGTATTCCATTTTTTTTTTTTTGTTTATGTCCACAGAATAATTTAGAATGTGGCTCATCCAAAAATAATTTAGAGCTGGAACTATTTTTCAATAATATTTAAATATTATTTTATAATGTTTACTGCTTTTTGTGTTACATAATGTGCAGCTACACTGCTGTTCGAAGGTTTGGGATCAGTATAGTTTATGGTCATCAAGGCTGCATTTATTTAATAAAAAATCCAGAAATTAAATGTAATATTGTGAAATATTTTTATGATGCAAAATAACATTTTTCTATTTTAATTTACATTAAAATCTAATTTATTCCTGTGATCAAAGCTGGATTTTCAACATCATTAATCCAGTATTCAGTGTCACATGAGAAAAAAAAAAATCAGAAATCATTCTAATATGCTGATTTATTGTCAGCACTGGAAACTGCTGTGCTGCTTAATATTTTAATATAATTTTCTGTGCTTTTTTTTCAGGATTCTTTGATGAATAAAATGTTAAAAAGAACAGAATTTATTTAAAAGAGAAATCTTTAGTAACAACATACACTACCGTTCAAACGTTTGGAGTCAGTAATTTTTTTACTTTTATACTTTTATTCAGCAAGCATGTGTTAAATTTATAAAAAAAATAATGGCAAAGACTTATACTGTCAGAAAAGATTTATATTTTTAATAAATGCTGTGCTTTTTAACTTTTTACTCACCAAAGGATCCTGAAAAAAGGTTCCAGAAAACAACATTTGGCAGCTTTGCATCACAGGAATAAATTATACTTTAAAGTATATTAAAATAGAAAGTCTTATTTTATATTGCAATAACATTTCACAATATTACCATTGTTTCTGTATTTTGATCAAATAAAAGCAGCCTTGATAAGCTGTAGAGACTTCTTTACAAGAAAATCTGATAGTTTAAAACTAAAAGTCTTACTGATCCAGTGCATTTCAATACTGATGTCAGACTTTTTATTTTATTTATGCTGTGTGAAGATTTAGATCATTCATTTACTAATTATATGTCTACATTTGCTAGTATTAGTTTAGTCAGGAATACTAGTTATATGCCTACAGTGTTTTTTGTTTACCGCAAGATATCAAAAGGTTGGCGTGATTATCACTATATCAACCAAAATGAGTTCATCAGAGACTCATGTGACTCCTCAAGCAAAGCTGTTGTCACTCCCAAAACATTCAGTTATATTACACTGACCTAGATTCATATTCTAATAGGTCTCAGTAGTTTAAGTATATTTCTTATCTTAACATGCACTGGTTTACATTTTACATTAAGAGAACATCAATCATTGCAGCATCAGATCTCTCATAAAGCAAATCTTCCATGCAGGCCCTCTCTATTCGTGACACCAATGATTAAAATCATCAGAGGTGCCACAGAATAAAGAACACATGACGGTTAAACACATCCATTTACAGTACACCAATAACTTCCCCCTATACAAAGGAGCCCCCAAACATTTCCGTCACCTTCCAATTCACATAAAACAGTAGTAAACTTACAGATGGATTGCACTTGAAAAAAAAATAATGGCGCGAGTTGCATCAAGACACAGGAAACACAGTTTTACAAAGTCACGGTGAGCTGCTAGCTCTTCCTGGAAGTGTGCTATGATCTGTTACATGCAGAATGCATGCAAGCCCACAAATAAAAGCCCCCTTCTGTTTTCAGTCTATAAACCGTCATTTGAAAAATGACAGTTGCCCCAGCAAATGCACCTTACCTCGTTGTAGAAGAAGTGCACTGTGTGGTTGTTGAGTTTCAGAGACAACGTTTTCAAAAAGGAGATATAGTAGGCCATAATTTCCTCATCAGAGAAGTCAAATTTATGCACAATGATGGAATTAACATGATTATTGGACAGCAAGTAATCTAGAAAGAAAAGGACAACATATTAAATGTTTAGGGCATGAATAAAAAAATAAGACACATAAAACTTAAACTGTGTCCAGGGGTTTACTCACAGAGAGAAGTCTCATGACTGATGTTCTCGAAAAGGATGTTGAGCGTTTGCAAAAGCTGGACACACACATACCGTCCGGATTTCTGCCGTAGTATGTTGAGGAAAAATGCAAACATGTTCTTCTCCAAAAAGAAGCTACAAAGAGAAAATGACGTTTCGGTAATTATTGCAAATCTAACATGTGGAAACTTTCAAAATTGAAGGTGAAACTCACTCAAAGACAGAGCTGTCATTCTGATCACCCCAGATGAGAATCTCAGTGATGGAGCGAATAGTTTCCACCAGCAGATTTCTGTTGTGATCAGTCACTGTGGTGTTCTTTGTTAGGACGTGGTACATGTACCTAAATCAAAAATAATTATAATACTTCATAAATAATATAAATTTCATATTATGAGCACAATGTATATATTTATAATTTACTTGAGATCATAACAATCATAAATGCTTTCTGCATATTATAAAGTATTGTAAGTGACATATTTAATAAGACACATACTGCAGCTGCTTTTAAGATACTAACCCAGCATTTCATAAAACCGTATGCTAACTACGGCGGTGGCTCAAAACATACTGAGCTGCCTACCTAGGCACCAATTCTGGGCATCATATGTCTGTCAAAATGCTGTCTTGGTAGGCAGCTTACTAGGTTTTGACACCCAGCCTAATCCTTCACATACAGCTTCGCTCTTATATTCTCAGTTTTACATCGCAAATACGTTAAATCCCGCCATGAGTAATGTAAATGTTTACTTAACTACATTTCTTAACTGACTGTGACTGTCCACATTAATGTCAAACACATGCTGAATTTAAAAAGCTTTAACTACCCGAGCTGAGCTGGCTAGCGTATTAGCTGCAAAAGGTCTATAAAGGCTTACTTCAAATGGTCCAAAGAATGAATGTTTTTGGACTTCCCCTGCCCGCCGACCCAGCTCCTTGAACGGCCGAACATTTTGCGCGTGTTTTATGTCGCAATATGTATATTTTTAACACAATTTGCTATGCGAATGGATCCATATCCGCCGCAGTGAAGGCCCAGAATGCTCACATGAAAACATACCTGTCGTCCTATCGCTCATGACAGCCCAAACCTCAGCTCTTAGTCATTATGGGATTTGTAGTTTATTCCGGAAGCTATTATCGTGCGTTCGAATGGTTCAGCAGACTATTACGGACTCGATTTCCCAGAGTTCCGTGCGAATGCAACGGTTTTGGTGAAGTCATGAGAAAGCGCCGTTTGTTTTTGTTTTTCACGCGTTATAAAGCTCCGCCGAGCGTTTAGAGGATTTTTATTTATGCATTTTCTACACCGCTCGGCTTTTAAGAGAGATCCGGGATAAGTCTAATGTCAAAGAGCTGCGCGTGGACTTGGAACATCCAAACATGCTTTTCTTCACTAACTTATTTGCTGTATAGAGGCAACATACTTACGTTGAACGGATTGCAGGGGAAATAGTGCTGAAAAGGGAGTTGCATCACTGCGTGTTTGACTGAAATGGATGGATTCACACTTTCAAAGTGACCTGTCTCATTTAAGTGTGATTAAATGCTTTTAATTCGCTCGGTCTGCTCAATGAGATTGAAACATATGTTTTGGAGTCTATGACACACTCAATTTACTCTCGGTTAGATTCAGTGGAATCGCTAATCAACGAGCTTCCATATATGTTTTATCTCGGCCTGTTTTTTGTCAATGTTTTAATTCTCTACTACGCCTTTTTAATGGAATACATAGTCCTTAATGTAGGGATAGTATTCTTGCCAGAGGATATGGACCAGGCACTGGTGGATTTGGGTGTACTTTCTGACCCAGCCTCTATTCCCTATGACACAGACACTGAGCTGGATGTTTTTGAGGGATATCTGGAATAAACAAACCATGATTGACACTTCCAGACGAAGCTTTCGTGGGGAAGATGTCATTTGGTTACTGGAGAACCGCCGTCAAAGGGAACTACATATGATCTCTGCAGACCTAAGATGCTGCAGTGGTGAACTTATAAAAAAAAAGTGACTTTCATGAATAAGTAAGTAGTCAGTGTTTTAAATGATGATTCATAGTTGGAAATAAATGTGCATTAAGTGTCATGTTTCCACAGGCTGTCCAGGTTCAGAGGACTGGCCTGCAAGCAAGCCATTGTGCCACATGGAATATGTACCTGGAAGAGATAAACCGAACGCACTGTGGTTTTCCATGGAACAGCCAGCCAGTGTCTCTTCAGAGATCAAATTCGGGCACTAACCACTATTGTGGATATAAATATTACATTAGCCTATTTATTTTTAGTTTGGCGTTCAGCACTCATGCAGGATTCTGTGTCAGCCCTGCAAGGGCTTGTTATTACTCTGTAGGCAGAACCCTTCAGCCTCGGCATGTTTCTGTTCCCTTTAATACTATTTAAATGAGCAATACGTCATGAGACAAACAGGGTGTCTGAATCGCTGGTCTAAGTTTTTTCTAAAAGTCTCTCTTAGGAACCGCATATTTGTGACAGCCTGAGAATGATATATTTGACTGAGATTCGTTTATCCACTCAAGATATATTTAATAAATGATTACTTTCACTTCGTGTTGCCGTGGTGTCGTATTTGACTTTCAAATATCTGGTGTCTTATTTCAGGAACTTCCTGTGTGTCATCTGACTGCTCTTGGCAGTGATGAAGATCTAGTTTAAAACATTTCAATTTCTTAGAAATGTGCTATTTATAAGTATGTTAGTTTCATATGGTTTAAAAAAAACCTTTATGCCTTTTATTAGAAAGGTTTATTTTTAGTGAATCAAGTGGGATGTTCTTCAAGTAAAACATAATGTACATATATTAACAAATTACATGTAATAGCTTATTTTAGCATATATATGTACGGTTCAAAGTCAGAGTAGGAAAAATCTTGGAAAAAAATGTGTTTTTCCACAGATTTTGTATGTATGCAAATTGTAGAATATCCAAAGTACACATTTCTAGCAATTATGCAGTTAATCCTCATTTTGTATTTTCATGAAGTTTTGGAATGTTTGTCCTCTCCCCAAATTTGTCATTACCGAAACATAGTAATATATAATTTAATAAGAAAGGTTATATTGACCTATTAAGATTTTTACAACTGCATTGTAAATATATATTTTTCTATTTTATTAAAAAGTTTTTAGAGGTAAATCAATAGGAATTACAATTTTAACAAATATATTTCAAGTGTAATTTGTGAGATTTGTTGTATTTTGAATCCAGTTTTTCTTTGTAAAAGGCAAAAAGTTGATCATACTGATTTCAAACTTAAGGATTAATTAGTTGGAATATACACTGAGCCAAACACTATCATAACATCTTAGTTGATAATTCAGTATACTTTTTTTTTTGACAAAACTTCCCATGCTTCATTCATGACAGTAATGTTTTGGTAGCGATCACATCACATTACATAATTTTAACCGACATACTAAAGCAGGGGTCACCAAACTTGTTCCTTTCCTCAATACACCTGCCTGGAAGTTTTAAGTATACTAAGTAAGACCTTGATTAACTGGTTCAGGTCTGTTTGATTAGGGTTGGAGCTAAACTCTGCAGGGACACCGGCCTTCCAGGACCGGATCTGGTGACCCCTGGACTAAAGCAATACTAAAACATACAAAAAGTATGCATAACTGTACTAAAATTTTGTTCATTTTGTCCATTCCCCCATATAAAGGATTATGTGTTTCCTAACACCCAAAAAAACAACAATGTCACTACTGAAATTTCACCAAATGTTCTGGTCGTGACTATTTCGGTACTCTGATAGCATCACGGAGACGTCTATATGACGTCTGCATTTACATCTGCAAGACATATTTTTTAGGGTGTTTGCTCATCTGCAATAAGTCTATAGGATGTTTCATATCAGATGTGAAATAGACATCTATTAGATGTTTTTAAGATGTTTATGATTTAGAATGTATGTAAAACTGACATCTTACAGACATCTGTCAGATGTTTGCACACAGCAGATGCTTTCCAGATCAAGTGATCTTTAACAGACATCTTGCAGACGTATGTGTGCTATGACAGTTTTCGATACTTTTGAAGCTAGCTTAAAGATGCTAATCAGCACATGGTTAGCTAGCACAGTTCTGAACAGATGTACACATATAAAACTAAACGTTATGGAATAACACCCAAAAAAAGTGTTTAATTATAAAAAGAAAAGGTGATCAGCAGTGACAGTCTTTAAAGTCAGACACACATTTTCAGACTTTTGAACATATTTACCTTAAAATGATGGGGCCTGTCTACTCATCATGTAGCTATGAAAGAGAGTGACACAAAAATATATTTCCTGATCATAAATGTAAGGGTGTAGTTAAAATCAGTCTCAGCCAATGGACTAAAACATACAGTGTTTCAGTAGTGACATGAAAATGCAGGACGTTTTTTACATAAAGGTTCATAATGTATGAAGAAAATATGGAATAAAATGCAAAAATTATTTGAATATCATTTTCATAAGTTGAAGTTTATGAGTTAGGGTTTGGGACAGTCCCAATTGCAAGTATCCAGTAAATGATGATTTTAAATATATTAAGCTCAGTGATATTTTAAATATTATTGTGGGTATCAATGGGTAATAAAAGGATCTTAGTAAAAATCTAAGATTTTTTGGTTATGGGACAGCAGTTCTGTAGAATGGTCTCTCTCTCTCTCTCTCTCTCTCTCTCTCTCTCTCTATATATATATATATATATATATACTGTTTATATATGTGTGTGTACTTGTTCTTGCTACATTGTGGGGACCAAATGTCCCCACAAGGATAGTAAAACCTGAAATTTTTGACATGGTGGGGACCGGCCTGCAAAAACAAACGTGAGTATGTGTGTGTGTGTGTGTGTGTATATATATATATATATATATATATATATACAGTAGTCAACATTTGAAGTGGATCAAAACTTTTCATCAAATTTGTCCTAAAACCAAAAAGAATACCCGTTCTTGTCTTAGGACAACTTTTATTAACTTTTTTGATCCACTTCAAATGTTGACTGCTGTATATATACCAAATGAGACAAAATATTTAAAGATTTTATTTGTCATTTATACATTGATAGAAATGATCCAGTGTTACATATCTGTGCAAAAGTAAGTGAATCTTTGCTTTCAGCATCTGGTGTGATCCCCTTTTGCAGCAATAACTGCAAGAAACATTTCTTGTAACTACTAACTTGTAACTACTTTTAGCCCATTCCTCAGTACAGAACTGCTTAAAGTCACTGGGTTTCCTCTTATGAACTGCTTCCTGCAGCTCCTTTCACAAAATTTCAATTGGACTTTGACTCCGCCATTCCCGAAACATTAACTTTGTTCTTCTTCAGACATTCTTTGGTAGAACAACTTGTGTGCTTGGGGTTATTGTCTTTCTGCATGATTCACTTTCTCTTGGGATTCAGTTTCTTTAGAATTTCTTTAGAATTTGCTGGTATAGTTCAGAATTCATTGCTCCATCAATAATGGCAAGCCGTCCTGGCCCAGATGCAGCAAAACAGGCCTAAACCATGATGCTATTTTATTTGCTATTTTATTTAAAAAAACAAAACAAAACACTGCACTCCCAAGGTTTTGTTCTCAGTTATTAATTTAGTTGTTAATCCCTCTGTTAGGACAGTCCCTGATGCCTCTGATGCTCTGTGTGAAAGCTTCTTGAGACACTTCATCAACAAAATCTCTAAATTGAGACTCAGAGTCTGTTCTCTCCACACTGAATCATTTCCTTGCAATCACTCAAAGACATCATTGCTAATATTAAATAATCTTTTTTTCCTTTATGACATCATACATCCTGAATTTTTCAAATTAATTGTTGACACTGTCGGGCCAAGTTTGGTGTCTATTTTCAACAAGTGCCTCTCAATTGGCTCTGTTCCTGCAAATCTTAAAGTGGCTACTCCACTCCTCAAGAAGCCTTCACTAGATCCTTCTATATTCTGAACAACTTCTGTTTGACCCACTGCAGTTCTTTCTAAAGCGTAACTGTATTTCTGAGATTTTTCAATCTGGTTTCAAATCTGCTCATAGTACTGAAACAGAGTATTAGATGATATCCTTTTAGCTACCGACTCTGGTGATTCTGTGGTCCTGGTTCTTTTAGATTTATCAGCAGCATTTGTTACTGTGAACCACTCTATTTTGATATCTAGGTTAGAGTCAGTTGTGGGGCTGAAAGGTACGGTCCTTAAGTGGTTTCAGTTATTTTTATGTACAATTAGTTAATTTTTCTTCCTCAGTTGCTCATCTCACCTGTGGTCTCCCTCAAGGCTCGATATTGGTGCCCTCACTTTTTTCCTGTACATGCTTCCTCTGGGTTACATTCTAGGAAGGCCTTGGAAGTGAAGGGAAAGGAAGTGTCTTTTCATTTTTACACTGACGAAACCCAGATTTATTTACCTATTTAAGGAGGAGGCCACTTCCAAAACAAAGATTCACATATAATGTACTCACCCCCTTGTCATCCAAGATGTTCATGTCTTTCTTTCTTCAGTCGATAAGAAATGATGTTTTTTGAGGAAAACATTTCAGCATTTTTCTTCATATAATGGATAAGAAGGGTCTTATCTAGCGTAACGATTGGTTATTTTCATAAAAAGAATACAATTTATATACTTCTTAATGTCAAATGCTTGTCTTGTCTTATTCTGCCTGAACTGTTTTTGTTCCGGTTCATGACAGTTTGGGTATGTCAAAAAACTCCCATCTTATGTTCTCCATCAACTTCAAAATCATCCTGTATCGCTGTTTTACCTTTTTTGTTAAGGGTGTTTGATCTTCTTTGAATATTTACTTTGCAAAGACTGTGTCGGTACTTCTGCAGCTATGTAGGATGATTTTGAAATGATTTTTGAAGTTGAAGGAGAAAATACAATCTGTGTTTTTCGACATACCCTAACTGTGGGATAGTACATTATATGTGAATCTTTGTTTTGGAAGTGGACTTCTCCTTTAAGAGAAATGATTCTTATTGACCTACAGATCGTTTCATGTGCGAAATCTGGGCATCCATTTTGATGGGTCATTAAAATTGGATAAACATAAAAACACTTTTTAAATGTTACAAGTTTAGAGATGACTGGTCACACTTTTATCACTTCACCTTAGATTACTGTAACTCACTTTGGTACTTCAAAATCACAAATTACTCGACTACAATTGGTCCAAAATGCTGTTGCCAGATTTCTTCAGAATGGTCACAAATGTCCAGAATCTCCTTTTAGTCCCTCTGTTCAGACTTAAACGTAGAGGGGATTGAGCTTTTTCTGTGGCTGGGCCTTGGTTATGGAACAATCTGCCAATAGAGATTAGAGTTGCAGTTTCCCTATCCATTTTCACCACATTTTCACCACCATTTTATCCAACACTTGTTCAATCTGACCTTCTAATTCCTCTTTCTCATTACATTGTAGTATGGCTTTGATTATTACTCTGTTTTCAGAATGCGTATCTGTCATTATTTTTGGTCTTTTAAATGTATGTGTTATATTTCTGTTGTATGTGTTAGATTTAGGGTTAAATTTTTATGTACAGCACTTTGGTCAGTCTTGTGTCTTTTTTTTAAATGTGCTTTATAAATAAATGAACTTGAAGTTGAAAATGAACTTACTATCACCAGCATGTTTCATAGATGGGATAAATTTCTTATGATGGAATGTGTTCTTTTTTTCCCCAAACATAATGCTTCTCATTTAAACCGAAAAGTTCTATTTTGGTCTCATCCATCCACAAAACATTTCTCCAATAGCCAATAGAGCTGGGTAGATTATTTAGAAATTGTAATCCGTTACACTGTAAAAGACAAAAACACGATTTGTTGAGTCAGCTTAAAATAATTTGTTACCCTGCTGCCTTACAATTTTAAGTTCAGTCAACTCAAATAAGTTAAGTCAACTTGAAATGTTAAGTTGTACTAAGTGACAACTTAGATATTTGTGTTTGTTAAACTTAAAAGTAAGGTAAGTAAACCAGCTGCCTTAAAATTTTAAGTTGAATCAACTCAAGTATCTAAGTTGTCACATAGTACAACTTAACATTTCAAGTTGAATAAACATTTTTTTTGAGTTGACTGAACTTAACATTTTAAGGCAGCCAGGTAACAAATTATTTTACGTTGACTCAACAAATAGTTCTTTACAGTGTACTGATTCTAAATTAAATGACAAAAATTGTAGTTAGTAATGTAATCCATTACATTACACATTTTAGGTAATATAATCAGACTACTTTTAGATTACTTTTAGATTACTTTTGACCTACTTACTATCTCGTTTATCACTTTGAAATCATATAAGATCATTTTGTGCCATACTGACATATAAAAATATTACATCAAGGTTTTCCAAACTGGGGTTTGTGAAGGAACTGCAGGGGGCTTATGAGTTTAATGAAAAGCTAATAATTAATTAAATTATAAAAGTGTTAAATTAAAATAAATCATTAGTCAAAATAAAACACTTGCTAAAAAAAGGAAATATTTTATTTGTTTACCCGCATGTCATGTGACCATAACCAGCGTCAGAGAACAAGCAAAATGTGATACTTAATTATTAAAATATTTATTTTAAAATCTCAGGGGTACTTCAAGTAAATATATTAGGTGAAAGAGGATCACATGAGTTTGTGAATTCATGAATTTGTGCATTTTTAAGTGTTTGAAAGATAAAAGCCTTCTAAAGACATAGATAATTCAAATAAAAATGAATCTGTTCATCAGTAGTTGATGCAATATTGAAATACTTTTTGTAAACCTGAAACGATTTCTGTAAATCCAGTTGTCAAATGCTGTGTCACCATCTGACTAGTGACTTTTATGTGAATGTCCACAAAACTGGAAGACTTTCTGACTGTATATAAGCGATAGGCTATTTCTGTCACGAATCTGGTCGATGTTCCACGGTCCGCTCACCACCAGAGGTCACTCTCACCTTTTCTCACACTGACTGTTGCTTTACACCCCGGACTACATCTCCCAGTATCCTTTACGCTGATTGCATCATCGCATGTGACCAATCAGCGTCACTATAAAGGCCCCGGTCTTTCCCAGTGCAAGTCACGGATTGTTATTGTTTGTATTTCCATTGTTAGTGTTTCCTAGTTTCCTTGTTCCTTGTTCCTTGTTCCTTTTGATTCCCTCGCCTGGCTCCCCGTTCTCGACCGCTCGCTGCCTGCCTTTTGGATTCCTTCTCGTTTATTGGATTATTCTCTACGTTTTGCCTGTGTTATTCCCGTTTGCTCCTGTTGGACTCTGCCTGTACGACCATGTTTTTGTCTCGCCCCTTTAATAAAAGCTCGCAGATGGATCTGTTCGCCTCTCGTCTCTCACTCAACGTCACAATTTCAGAGAGGAACATTTAAAAGATGAATAAGAGGAATTAGGGAGAATCAATAAATTATGAATAATTTATTGCTGTTGTGTAAATAATACGTAATTATGTTATCCATGAAAAACGAACTGTAGTCTGATTAAGTGTATTTTAAAATGTGATTTAATTACAAGTACTTAATTTTTGAAATTTGATTGCATAATCTAGATTATGTAATCAGTTACTACCCAACTCCGTTTGTAACATCTTCAGTTGATTGGAACTTCTTAATTATTGCCGTGATAGTGGAAAGGGGATTTTCAGAACAATCTTGTTCTGCACATCAGAACTATATTGTTTGGTTTTGATTCTTGTGATGAATGAATAGGGGGATTTTGGCTTTTGTGTTCCTCATATTTATAATTCTGTTAAACAGGAAGTCACAGCTGGATAGTTTCATGCTCCTAGTCGCTCTGGCGTGCTAAAAAACGGCAGATAGTTTAGAAGAATTTCTAGGGGTGCCCATAAGTGGCCAGCATGCATTGTAGGAAAACTTACAATAAGATTTCCCCCCACTTTCAATTGTTTTACTTCAATGAACATTTTGTGAATTTTTTGAATAAAAAGATACATTTTCACAGCCACCTTTGCTCATATTTATTAGTGGAGGGCACTGTGTATGTATATCTCAAGAAATTAGAAGAGGTGAGAGGTGTATTCAAGTCATTGTATGTATGCATTTCATTTTATTTATTTAGCATATTTACACATTTATTCAGCCCCTGAAAACTACAACTGAACAGATAATCAAAGCAGCAGTATTAGCTAATGTTTAAGTCAAATTATGAATTACAGAAGCAGCTAAACGTTTGATGTATCTGTAATTGTCACAATCAAAAGCAGACTCATAAAACATGTCTTTATTGTTTAAAAATACAGTATAAAAAATACTTTTTGTACTGAGGAAGAGCATATGCACAAAAGTGTCAGAAAGTGCAAGTCAGTCATGATATCAGTCAAAGTCATCTCAGTGAAACTGAAACATTTTAAAGCAGTTTAGTGTCCTTGTTGACTCATCATCACCTTAGAATTATAAGGTTCTATCTGACATTTTTGTCAAAATTGGGTTATTCACATAATCTTATTTGGTGGCAACTTATTTACATTGTGTGATGTTTCTTTTGTAAGATGTGTACATTTTGGGCCTTTTTTTAGAAAAAAAATTATTCTATTTACAAAAGTTTATAGGATGCAAAAACTCTGAAGCTCTCAAAAGTGCTCAGATTGCAGATAGAACCTTATAATTATAAGACGACGAAATGTTGATGAGATTTTGAATTTTATGTTGAAATATGTTTTTGTAAAAAAAAACAAAACATTGCTTGTAACAATATCCAATACATGACCATTTTAAAAAGTGCATTAAAGTGATCTTATCCGTGAATCTTGAAGACGGAGGTGTTCAAAAACTCCATATGGAATGCAGTCATTCCAAAGCCTAATGAGGGGGAAAGAAAACAAGAAAATTTGCATGTCAGGAAACGTCGTTAAGTTATGTAATGATACTAAATGTATAGTGACTCTGTATGTATAGATTAACTTCGTTGTGTCCACCTGACTGTAGATTTGCAAGATCTCTTATTTGCTGTGGTTAAACTAGCTTAAATGTAACTCTGGACCACAAAACCAGTCTTGAGTAGCACAGGTATATTTGTAGCAATAGCCAAAAACACACTGTATGGGTCAAAATGATAGATTTTTCTTTTATGCCAAAAATCATTAGGATATTGTAAATTTCCTACCGTAAATATATCAAAACTTAATTTTTGATTAGTAATACGCATTGCTAAGAACTTCATTTGGACAACTTTGAGAGTGATTTTCTTAATATTTAGATTTTTTTGCACCTTCAGATTCCAGATTTTGTCCTATCCTAACAAACCATACATCAGTGGAAAGCTTATTTATTCAACTCCAAGTTTTGAGATGCTAATATTTGATACGGAATTACAAGAAAGTTATCCAAGTAAAAGCTAAGTAAAAACTTTTTTTTTTGAGAGACTCACTCCAGAGACTTCATTCCTGTGCAGTTTTTCAGAGCAGCGCTGAGCTTTGTAGCTCCAATGTCTGTGAACTTGTTGAATTTCACACTGTAAGTGAACAACAAAAAATGCACAGATGTAATATAACAATACATTTCTTGCGTTTTTAAAACATTCATTACAAAATAACAGAACAAAAACTCTATGTTAAAATGACTAAGATGAAAATGAAACTAATTTATTTCGGTCTTGCTATATAAACATTTTCAGGACGATTTAACATGATTTAAATAAATACTTACTCCAGATCCTGTAGGAGGTTCATGTTTGGTAAAACCAAAGCAAGATGTTCGGCTCCACTGTCAGAAATTGCATTTCCATAGAGGCTAGAAGTGAGAAAAGTGGAATCATTTTAACAGTGAGGTCTTATAAACGCTTAGTCATGGTAAATATATTTTCGAGGGTGTCTGTACCTGAGGCTCTGTAGAGAAGGGACTGATGGCAAAGCTTTAGCCAGTTTTTCCACTCCGGCATCTCCAATGTGGTTTTGAGACAGACTGTATGGTGGAAACATTGGACAGTTCAGTTGTTGCACAGTTGTTCCTTTACAAGTTGTAATTACAGTTTTCTAGAGACTATTAAGTACACATACACATACGTGTTTCAAAACTTACTTTAGCAATTTCAGACATTCCAGGAAATGTAAAACACCAGCAAGCTTCTCAGCTCCAGAGTCTCCTATTTGGTTTTTCTCAAGGCTGAAAGACAAAGAATCAAGAACATTTTTAAATCCTAAAAACACTAAAGGCTTTTTTTAGTCTCCCAATCCAAACATGGCCATGAAACCAATATCCACAACTGGATACTCACTCTAGATGTTGGAGAGACTGCAGAGAAGGCAGAACCTCTACGAGTTTAGGGAAAAGTTCAGGACCGTTCTGCACTCCAAGCCTGCAACGCAGAACACCACCACATATTATAAATACAACACTGAATGGATAAAAGGATAGAAGGGAAAAGGAAACAGGAATCGGCAGCAAATGGAGAAAAAGATAAGAGTCAGATTTACTTACTCAAATTCCACTCTCTTAAGATGCCGAAGGGCTGGTACACCTTCATCCAGCGCAGACACAAATTCACTGAAAGTACAATCATATTTCTTATCAACATCATCATTAGACATGAAAGACAACAATGGGAATGGCATCCTTCAGTTGAAATATTTACATTTTCATAGTCATCCGACTTCCTATTAAACACAAATTTAAAGCTGTACCTCATTGGTAACTTCTTCTCTCTGTGAATTTGGACAAGGACGGGCAGGCTCTCTACGTGATACCCTTGTGTTGCCTTGAATGGGTCCAAGGTGAACTTCTCAATGGCACTTTTCAGGTTCAGTTCATCATTGCTTTGATGCAAGTCCTCCCATAAGCCAATAGTGTCAGCTGTATGTGCCCTAATGGAAAAACAAGTAATAATTTAGTAAATAAACATCATGAAATAAATGAAAACCTTATGCTTAAAACAATAATTCATTCAGACACAAAAGCAGAAAAGTAGTTCCACGCAACTACAATTAATTTCAAAGTGTTTCTAAAAGCACACAAATTTTTATAAACATGGTCAATACAATTTGTGCCAAATTTTCCAAAATCATTATTTCGTTTGTTTTTTACTGACAGTCTTTATGTCCATTCTAGCTTTCATTTCCACGTTCATGAAAAAAGTAGTCAACTAGTGAATCTAAATAGGCTTCCTGTTTTGTGAATCAGCATAAACGACTCAAAAGAATGATTCATTCATCAATTCATGATTCATGAACAAATCATCAGATTGCGACCTGATTTCATGACGAAAACGTACCCTGTGGGAGCTTATTCGCAAGACGGGAAATAAGTGCCAATAAGTACATATCACTGTAGTTTCCAACAACAATGAACACCAGGGGCAGTAAAACAGCGAGCACTTGTATTTGTTTTGATTAGTTATGATTACAGCTCCATATGTAACAAGCTTGTTCGATAGCTCAGCCGATGTGTCAGCCGCACCACACGGATACGATGTTTTCGTTCAAATCAAAGCGTAAAGAACGTAGAAGACGTATCCTTGTTGTGCTGCTGACACAAAACAGCGTACGCAGTTTGCGTCCAGCGGATATTCTCCAAAATGGACCTTTCTCACATTTCCGAGCTTCTCATAGCGAAAGTCGTCATAGTTGGGTAAAATCCGAGAGCAGTGAATGGGAGAGTACCACAAATATATTTTTTGCATACCCATTTGCTCAAATAGCAAAAGAAAAACTACACGATAGTGTTTTCACGACTTTCAATCAAAGGAAATAAATTGAGCCAGACTGATATTGGCAGTCAGAAGAGAGAACAATGTCAAATTTACCGTCCCTCCCATAGACGCGGCATTAGAAACACCCTCGCATATCCTTCACTAGTTTTTTTTTGTAACTTGATGAAAAGGTGATATAATACCAAGTATAGTGTTATAAATGTACATACATATTTTTAAAAATCAAAATATAAAAAACTTTAAAGGATTTATGATGATGATGACCGTTGAAACGCGTCATCACAGGCTTGTGAAAAGGGTCCATGGCTGCGTCCGAAAACCTAGTCAGCTGACTTGCTGCCTCGCTGCCTTATCAGGCAGTGACTTCGAAGGCTGCGAAGGCAACTCTAGAAACAGTTTCGGACGGACTTCAGAGGCAGCAGAACGTGACGCCGTTGCTAGGTTACCTAACGGTTAAGTTGTAGATTTTGTAGAAAAACGATCTTATACAGTTATGTATAAATGCTTTAATAATACATAAAGACCTCAATGTCATTACCCACCAAAGGTCTGTGCGTCGGAGAAGACGACTGAAAATGGCAGCTACTTTTTGCTTAAAGAAATAAAAGTACTGATGCAAGTAATATTGCAGAACAGGTCATTGTTATTAGTGGCTGTTTCGTTATTATTGGTAGTATATTGTAAATATTATTTTTATTCACTACTCATTTTAACCCTTTTAACATTTTATTAATTACTATTATTATAAACAATATTATTTATTATGCTTTTTACACTATTACGATTCATAAAGTATATCATGGTCAAGATCTCATCTATTATATAAAGTAACAAGTCTAATTTCACCAGAATATCTTTATTTATATAGCCTGTATGACGCACACGCACAGGATTGTGGGAAATCGAAGGCAGCTAAGGATACATCTATGCTGCCTTCAAAATTCCATCAGAAGAAGGTACCTCCGGAGACAGGAAGTGAAGCAGAATTAGAATTCGGACGTGCCTTGATGCCTTCCTGCCTTGGAATGCTGCCTCCGAAGGCAGCATTTTAGAGCTTTCGGACGCAGCCCATGGCACTACGGTGACGCAGATGAAAAGAATTGTGAATAAAGTCGTTACTTTTATTTCCTTTGCGTACAGAAAGTATTCTTGTCACTTCATAAAATGATGCGCTGATGGCAGATGGACTATTTTGACGATGCCTTTCGTACTTTTCTGGGTCTTTACAGTGGTATTTACTTGACAGTTAATGGGACAATCAAAAGCCTCCCGGTTTTCATCCAAAATATCTTAAATTGTGTTCCAAAGCTTTTACGGGTTTGGAACAACATGGGGGTAAGTGATTAATGACAACATTTTCATTTTTGGGCGGAGTAACTCTTTAACATGTTTTTTAAACTCAAGATCTCAAGATGCATGGGAATTTTAAAAAGCTTTGTATTTCACAGAAATCGCCGCCATGGAATTATAAAGTTCTATCTGACATTTTTGTCAAAATTTAGTTATTCACATATTCCTATTCTGTGACAACTTATTTACATTATGTAATGTAATGAAAACAAAAAGGGTTCTATCTACAGAAGTCTATGGAACGCAACAACTTTGAAGCTCAATATCTCAAAATATTGCTCAGAATGCAGATAGAACCTTATAATTATAAGGCTACAGCTATGTAGTCGATGTTAGGGTGCTTAAATAATGACAGAATTTAAACATTTATGTAAACTATTCTTTGAGCAATGCATTTTGATGACTCACCAGAATGATTTGATACATTTGAGTCCCACAAGCTCTTTCAGGCCACTGATGGGAATGCATGTATCTTGCAGGTTGATGCAGAAGGTCCGCTTCAGTCCGCTGGCATGTTGAAGGAGATGGCATATGACGTACACGTCCGACGGGCAAAGTTGCGTCCCACAGAACGACAGATGCTCAGGCAGGTTCTTCAACAGAAGTTTGGCAAATTTGGCACTGCAGGTCTCGTACACACAATGAAACAGTTCTAGTAACCTGGCAGGAACCAAATCATTAGGCTTCATGCTCTCCAGATGGGTTTCGACAGCCTTTCTTTTGGCTTTTATGTTGACGCTGCTGTCTAGGATGCTGAGTCCATCAGGAGGCTTCTGGAAGATCAAGCCCGTGACAAACCTCTGCAGCACGTCCTGCGACTCTCCCTGAATCTTTCGTTTCTTCTGATGGACTACGCTGTTTGCCACCACCATTTTTTCGTTCACCTGTTTCGACTGTACCAGGTGCACAGCGCTCAGGAGATTCTGAGTGAAAAGGTCTGCAAAATGATTTTCCTGATGCTCAGATATTTTGTAGGACGTTAGTATGCCACTTTTAAGACAGCAGTCCAGCAATTCTGTAGAATTGCCTGGGTTTACGCGTGTATCATGATTCTTGAATCCCTCCCATGCAATTTTGCACAGCTGTGGGATGTCTAGCTGTTTACTGTTTTTACCCAATGAGCTAATTGCAAGGCTAGCCTCTTGCAGATGCTTGGAGGTCACTCTTTGGCACAAGTCTGTGAAGGTTGAAGGCAAATCATCACTGCATCCGTCTTGCTGCTCGAGCAGGAAGCAGGTAGTCCAGCAAAGCAGCGGGTTGGAGCATAAACTGGATATGTATCTGTGATTCCTAATCTGTTTTAGTGCATTTTCTTGGAGGGAAGCATCCCTGAAATATTTTGACGTATACAACTCAATGTCCTCAGGAGAGAAGCCGCAAAGCTCCAAAAGGCTGTCCATTTTTCGCAGCACCTGATTTAAAACGTCTTTAGGTCTCGTGGCAATGAGAAGCGTGCAGCCTGAGAGGATTTCCTTTTGGAACAAACCTGAAAATAGCTGTTTGATGGTGTATTTAGTGTTTGTGTGTGATTTAGCAGGGGACTGGAGAAGCCCCTCAAAGTCTTTGATGTGATCAAAGCTGTCAAAGATAATGAGAACTTCATCAGGACAGGACAGAATATGTTTGAACACAGAGTCTGTGTCCTCGCAGCGAGGAGACACAGACAAATCGAACAGTAAAGCTTTCAAGCTGTAGTTAGATTGTGTGAGGTCTAAAATTTTACAGTTCAACAAAAAAACAAACTGAAATTGAGGCAGGCTGCCGCTCGCCCAGTCCAAGCATAAACGCTGAATGAACATGGTTTTCCCCACTCCGGCTTTTCCAAGGAGAGCAACTGACTGTTTTGGTTTGGAATCACTGTTATGAAACAACTGGCTTCTGTCCAGCTTCGCTTTCTTTCGCTCTGAATCACTAAGGACGACCAGTTCTTTCTCCAAACACTTATTTGCATTTTTGCCAGATTTGATAAGGAGTTTCCTTTGAACCAGATGCATATCCACATAGTGGGACTCCATTCCCATGCCTCCACGCATAGAGCAACAGACATCACTCATGTGGGATTTCATGTGATTGATGTAGTCCTTAACACATTCTGTAAAACAAACATTCATCATGTTTCACATAGTTTAATAAAGTCATTCAAGGTTAAACAATGATTAAACTGGTTTCTAACCTGGTGCCTCTGGGCGGGTTTTCCTTTCGGTTTTTGAAAGTGTGGAATCGTTGTTTTTTTGTGGGCTTCCTTCTGTAATTGCCAAAACAACAAGCTGTCATTCTGTGACTATTAATCTGAATGAAATTTAATATGATAACACCTGGTAAATTGCAAAATGCCACAGTTTCTCTGTTTACAAGGATATTCATTTTCCTCCAAAAATCAAGCTTGCAGTAAAGCAATCCCCGATTTAATCTATACTCATGAAAGGCTAATCATCCTCTCTACCATTATATAAGAGTCATTTGGTGGATTATTATGCTGATAGCCCTTTTTTTTTCATTTAACTAAAGAAAATTATCGCCCATCCAACTTTTGATGTCATTTACACAAGCTAGTAAATCATATAAGGACTTTGACCCAGGTTTTATCGGCATGTGTAATTCGGTTTCATCTGGATAAAAGTGATATAGAACCTTGTACGATTAAAAATTGTAATGGAGAAGGGACATGTATAAGGCAAATAAAATCGGGCGCAAAACCGAGCCCTGTGGCACCCCACACATAACAGAACAGGCGATAAATGAAACTGACCTATCTCTACAGAGAAGCTCCTCTTAGTAAAATAGGACTCAAACAATGCTAAGACTGAATCACAGATACCAACCTCGGTTTTTAACCTGTTTAAAATAATGTGGTGATGCACTGTATTGAACACCGCACTTAAATCAAATACCAAAATTGCTAAAGTTCCGGAATCCACAAATGTGACCCTGGACCACAAGACCAGTCATAAGGGTCAATTTATTGAAATTGAGATTTATACATCATCTGAAAGCTGAATAAATAGGCTTTCCACAGATATGGTTTGTTAGGATAAGACAATATTTGGCCGAGATACAACTATTAAAAATCTGAAAATATTGAGAAAATCACTTTTAAAGTTGTCCAAATGAAGATCTTAGCAATGCATATTACTAATCAAAAAATTAAGTTTAGATATATTTAGGGTAGGAATTTTACATAATATCTTAATGGAACATCATCTTTACTTAAGATCCTAATGATTTTTGGCACAAAAGAAAAACCGATCATTTGGACCTATACAATGTATTTTTGGTTATTGCTACAAATATACCGGTGCTACTTAAGAGTGGTTTTGTGGTCCAGGGTTACATATTATGTAAACAAAAACTATTTTTGGATGCAAATTGTTTGACAGCACTAGTTTAGACCAATGCGAATATTGACCAATGTTTTTTTGCAGCAAACACATAGAGTTGTAAATGTGAAAGAAGCTAATGTGCTGTCAAAAAATCTAAACAATTAAGATTATTTAGTCATTTACATTTAGTCATTTAGCAAAAACTTGAGGACAAAATGAGGACAAATGAAGCAATCAAATCAACAAAAGAGCAATAAAATGCAAGTGCTATGATGAATCTCGGTTAGTTTTTTTTTTAAAGAAAACAAGCAGTTGTGAATAAATGAATAAAGTGCAAGGTTTATGGGATGAAGTGTGTTTTTTTTACTGTAATTTTTTTTTATAAAAAGAAAAAAATAGATAAAAAGAATTAGAGAGTGCTAGAGTCAGAGGGTCAAATAATATATATATATATATATATATATATATATATACACATACATATTTGAACCAAATCTTTTTTCTTTAAAGTGGTTTAAAGGCTGAAATGTAATTTTTATTACTTTTTGTTTTGTGAAAACCTGTATCTGAACTTTAAATCATGTCACTTTACAGTTTAATATGTTACCATAGACATTTTCCTACCCTGCTCGTACAGTGTTTGTTTTATTTGTGCAGCTTGTAAAAAAGGTCATAAAAGCCTTAACTCAGTAAAAAGAAAATTCCTGAAATAAAAGTGAAATAAAATCCCTTCCTTGGTAGTTCTTGATATTTGTGTTTTGAAAATGTTTTTCATTGACATTTCGACTCCTATCCAATATAAAATGGTCTTTTTTTATTTGGACTAGTTACATTTATTTTGGGCTACCAAAATCTGAAGAGTCCCTGACTGAAGGTGCTACCAGGGTTTGCAAAAGACCTTTTTTTCTATTTGTCTACATTTAAAAACCCTGAACAACCTCTAATCTAAAAGTGTTTCTTTTGGATGTATGTAATCTTTTGGATGTATGTAATCTTTTGAAAGAATGATTAAACAATGATATGTGTATTTTTTTCTTTTAAGAAATCCATTTATAGAATCATTTTCCCCATGAGTGCCTCTGCATTTGCTCACAAAACTTTTTGAGATGGAAGGAAAAACTATATTTCAGTGCTTTTGCGAGCAAACGGAAAGCTTTTTGTTGGGAATGCAATAGTTTTGCGAGCAAACTCAAAAGCACTGAAATATACCTGTATATATTGTTCATCCCAAATATAAATTCTCCCATCTCATATTTTTCACCCTGGGGGCTCTGTACAAATTTGCCATTGCTTTTACTATTCCATCTGGTGACATGCAGAAATTACTTTTTTTGTTACAGATTCTAAAGTTTGCAGATTATCTTTATTACACATCTACACTTGGATAAAACACATAATTGCTGTCATCCAACCCTGAGCTCACCTTTTGTAGGGGAGGGAGTGTCTACAGATTGCAAACCCGGGAATGCGCTGTCTGAGGATGAGCCAACTGGAAGCATGGAACCAGTGAGCTCTAACGGGGCAACCGTGCCATCAGCTGAAAGAGGAAGATTTCAGTTAACACACTGCAGTTAATATTGCTAACCCTTAAAACATAGTTATTCACAAGACCATCTTTTGTTTAACATACCAGGTGAAAGAGGAATTATCTGAGTGCCTGGACTCACACACTGGGGCGACACTGCAGATAATAAATGTGAAATTAGAGATACAGTGCCCAACATTAAAAAAAAAAACATGCAGGCACATGTGGCTATCTAATGATGCTTTTACAGTTGACTTACCAATTACATACGTAGGCCCTGTTGGAACCACAGTGCCTATTAGAGGTGGCGTAAGAGGGCTGATCGTCTGGATGAACTGTAGTGGTGAACCACCTGAAATACCCAAAGACTCACAATCAAAGCTCAAAGGCAAGGCCTCCTTTCTTGAAATGTAAGTACAGTATGAAAACAGCTACTCACCACTAGAGGGCAGAAGAGGGGAGCTGAAGGGAATGCGTAGTACATGCTGGAATGGGCTTGAGCTCAGATGGAAACTACTGTCAGGGGTTATGGTGGGTGATCTTCCGTTTGCTGAGGGACTTTCAGGGCATGGTGGTGTTGCTATACAGACATTAGGCTTTCTGTTAGCAATGTGACGTTTTACTTGCGGTTGTTAGACTGAAATAAATATATGTTTCCTTCCTTTTTTTAATAAGTAGGCAGTTCTGACAACATTTTAGTTACTTAAAAAATACTTTCTGAGTCAAATAATCCACCATGGTACTTTTGGTTCCCACTACTACTACATTGTGATGTTTGAATTACCTTGTTTGCGTTTCGGTCTTCGGCGTTTATCTGAATCAGCTATTGACAGATAAAAAACACACCTCTTACTGAATTCAGTGTGGATTTTTATTAGAGAACATCTAAGAGAAATGAGCATTACCTTTTCGCTTATTGTTTTCCACTTCATTTAGGACAGAAGCATTTTCTGGTATTGACGTGCAGGTTGTGTCTGTGTCAACTGTTTGCAAAGCAGATGTAAAGACTTAGCCTACTACTACATTTAATTCACTTTATTTTTTGAAAAAACACCGTGATATGCAAATGAATGATCAAACAGACACTGGTTCCCCTTCACGTTCAATAACGTAAATGTCATATGTGATTCAAAAACTGATTCTATTTAAATTATATTCTTGTCTTACCAGGAAAGTTATCGAAGAAGTTGGGATCTGCCAAGACACAAGGAAATTATTAATAGCCTTCACTTCAATTATACTGTTATGCAATAAATTTCACAATAAGGCAATGAGTGAAACTGACCGAAATCGTCTTCAAAAGACTCAAGATACTCTAAGAGGACACTGTCTGTGAAAATAGTAAGAAAATGTCAATCTCTCATTCGAAAACTTGCAGAGGTACATTTGTTTACCACGTTAAAACAAGTGCTGTGCATCTATTTACTTACCAGGTAAAAGTTCAGACATTGGGTCTGGGGCAATATCTTGCGATTCAGCATCTGTTGTAACATAGTATTGCATTATTTAAGACATAAATGTGCCACAGGGAAAACTTATTAATAGTAGTTTTCATAGTAACAGCTTATAGCGAGGACGCGCAAGATGCTGTGAAGCGCGCGCGCGCGCCCTTTCTTTGAGAAAAAAAGACCATGAGGGGAAAAAGCCCGTTTGTGATATATAAACATTTGTCTCGCTATAAAATTGATAATTTTGCACGTTTTATATAAATGACTGCTTTCATGCACTATCAAAGTTAAACAAATTAGGCTACGACGCAATTACGCATCACAAATATAAAACTATCTTATAAATTAAAATATCTTTGTACATTACCCATTTCGCAGAGATTTTCCATGTTTACTGAAGAATTGTTAATCCATTACGTTAAAGTTGTGGAGCAAAAAAAAAAGATTTACACTGTAATAAGCGCACGACGTCCTCAGATTACGCAGGCTCAGGCATTGTCTGGCAAACACCAAAACTGGCGACACCTTCACTGATGCTTTTACTTTCAGTATGAGAAGGGAGTTGGTTTGGCTCGGTAAAAACCAAACTTACCCAGCGTCGGTCGTCTAGCAAATCTGTTTTCTCACAAACGATCTATTCATTCTGAGTCGTGCTAATCATTTTTGCTAGGTTTGATTTTTCTGAGATGATGGAGATAATGAACTAAAACAGTTCCTGTATGAAAATATACATTATTTGTTTATTTATTTATTTTTCATTTAATCTTTTTAGGTCGAGAGTCTCTTCCAGCTTTAGTCTTAGGCTATTCAAATATTGCTGGCTAATATGAAGTATTCTAAAGTATTTTAGACATGTATATTTACAGTAAATTGTAAACAATCAACTCTCAATCAGGTTGATATATTGACATAATCTATAATTTTGGATTATTATTATATTATATTATTATATTTGTATATTTTTATGTTTATTTTTATTTTTAAGAAGCTATAAAAAAGCAATTTATATTGACCCCAATTTTTGTTTTCTAAGCTCGCCACTCCTATTGCGGAAATGTATTACCCATGAATGGCAGGTATTTTCCATTGTCTGTTGTGCTATTTTTTTCTTTCTTTTTTTTTTTACAGGCGGGTTTTATATAATACGCTGGTTAATGTTACGCTTTCATATTGTAGATTATTATCTGACTTTCCAAAACCAAACTGCCTCCTGAAAGAAGTCATTTACAGTGATATTCCCAGCTCCAAAATAAATTTATAAATAAATAAATAAATAATCTCAAGCCAGCCTCCTTCTAAAATGAAACCAAAATATCACGCAAGGATGGCAGACTGGTATGGCAAGTACAAGTACTTTGTTTACTCTGAGTTTTGTATTAAGACTACCCATACCATAAAATTTTCTTTATGCCTGCCTGGTTTGCTGGTGACAACACATTTGGCCTGATTTACCTTTCACTATCTCAGTCAAGTCAGTTGAGGAAGGGTCTCTACCATTAGAAGTTTTAGTGGCTGCTGTTGGGTTTCACCTTGACATCTTTTAGTACTCTCTTTCTTTTTGATCTGCAATCCCCATGAAAGAAACAAAACATCTTCAGAGTCTATGCGGCACAGCGTGCTTAGAAAGCAATTCTAGTGTCTGTGAGAGATCTGATTACAGGTGCATCCTGTCAGGCACTGTTACTGCCTTGTGGGTGCAAACTGCAACACATAGAAATATTAAGCACTTACTGTAAATGTGGACAGTATTTACATATATATGTTGACAGTTTCACTGCTGGCCTAGTATGCTGCAGTTTAACTAAAAACATTAACTAAAAAATACGGGTCCTCTCTCCATTACGTTGCCTCTTCAGTGAAAATGTCATCTCACCTGAATCAGGAGAGATATATGCACAGATTACCGTTTACAAGTGAAAACAATTCAAAACAGGCCTAAACAAATATGTAGGTGGATTTTGATGTGAAAGGACAAAAGGATTAACTTTTCACTGGAGGAAATGTTATTACGGATTATGGACTGGTATTCTGGCCAAAAGCAACAGTTTAAAGTTAGCCGCCTTGATGGATTTGCTGCAGAGGATCCGTTGGTGAACTAGTGCTAAATTTCTCCAAATCTGTTTAGATGAAGAAACAAACTCATCTACATCTTGGATGGCCTGAGAATAAGTACATTTTTAGCCACATTTAACTATTGCTTTAATGGAGTTATTATTCATAGAAACTGATCAAGCATTTTTCTCCTCAAGTTCTCGTAACTGTAAGACATTTGAACTGGCACTGAATTTGGGAATCTGTGCTGAGACAAGGGTAAGATGTCAGCGAAACTGTGTACTACCTTTTCTGTGGGCAGTGTTCTGACAAACACAGCCCTTCATATAAAGTTTAACTGTCTGTGAGAATAAACATCTTGAATAATGAGAATAATGTGAAATATAGCTGCAAGCAGCAGTTAAGGGGCCAAGCACAACAGAGATAAAAATAAAGAGCAAATGAGCTGTCTTCAATTACTCAGTAAAGACTAGGGTTCTCCAACCCTACTCCTGAAGAGCTACCTTAACCCTGCTTCAACACACCTGTCTGTAATTAAGTAGTCCGGAACACCTTGGTTAGCTGGTCCAAGTGTGGTGGATTAGGGTTGAAGCTGAACAATGCATTATGGTAGCGCTTCACGCTCCTCACCGAGCCCTTACGGCGTATTTCCACTACAGCGTCAAAACCACGCTCAGTGCCGCCGGCAACGCTACAATGCCACTGCTTTTTGAATTGTTTTCTATTGGCAGTGAGCGCTCTAAGGGGCCGTTCACATATCGCGTCTTTTGCGCGCTCAAGTTCGTTATTTCAAATGTAGACGCGCGGCAGACGCGCTCATAACGGAAGCGACGCGCTAGGTTTTTTCAGGCGCTTCCGCGCCGCATCGAGATGAAATCATCTCAACTTTTCAGAATGCCGCAAGCGCACCGCGGGTCATGTGACAAGATTCAACCAATTAGCTTCATCCTTTCCCGTAACAACATTGAAAGCTCAGCCAAAATGGAGAAACAGCTGATCATAGCTGTACATTTTTCAGTAAATTTAGTAGCAGAGCTACAGCAAGTGATTTTTAGTGCTGGAAATCCGTTTGTACTTTGATGAAACTTTCGCGTCTTCATTGAGAGTGTGGGTCATGGTTGCCTAGCAACGGCAGACGCCACGGGAGCGCAAGCTACAGAGCGCTGTGGAAAGGAGGAAAAATCGGCGCGCCTAGCGTTTTCCACGCGTTGTTAGGCGCAATATGTGAACGGCCCCTAACGCTTTCTCCGCTCCGCTTTCAATCCCATAATGCACCCAGTGAGCGTTTACGCTCAACTTCCATAGGAATGAATGAAAAACGCTCGCTTCGCTCAGCTCGCTATGTGCCAGTGGAAACACACGGTTACACATAACCACAACGGGAGTGTTTGAAAGCCACATCTGTCAGCGGATCCCTAGTACATCTGCATATAGACGGATCCGCTGACAGACGCGGCGGCTTTCAAACGCTCCAGCTCGGTGAGGAGCGTGACGCGCTTATCATTGTAGCCAATCACAGTCATGTCTGTTAAGCGCCTGAACACTATGACCAATCAGCGATGTTTAAAAATCGGCTCAACAGCACTCAAATATGAGCGGGAAATGGACGTTTTTAAAATTTCAGTACGGAAAGTACCAAATCGGTACCTTTTGACAACCCTAGTTATATCAAAAAGATTTAGATAATTTTTGTCAGAATGCTCTGAAAATGATCTGTGCCAATTTTGGTGAAAATTAGACAAACTGTCTAGGACAGTGGTTTTCAAACGGGTCCTGCCAGCACCCCCCAACACTACACATTTTCTGTGTCCCCCTCATCTATCACACCTGATTCAACTCATTAGCTCATTAGTAGAGACAGCAAGACCTAAAATGGGTGTGTCAGATATGAGAGACAAAATATGCAGTGTTGGGGGTGCTCGCAGGACCGGTTTTAAAACCACTGGTCTAGGACAAGTTCGAAAAAGTAGATATTTTGGAAAATTCTAAATTTACAAAAAATTGACCAAAGAAATTTAAATTTTCAACTCAGTATGAGGTAAAGAATCAGAAGAAAAAAGAATTTTGCTTTTAGACCTTACGATTTAAAAGTTATTAACAGAAACACGAGTGCAAATTTGGCCTGTTGGTGGCGGTAGAGAGTTTAGAGACTCCAAATTTGCTTTGTTAATAATGAGACCAAATTTCATAACATTTTCCATAACAATATGTTTAAGAGTTTGAAAAATACAGCATTTTTCTACAAAATTCAAAATGGTTCACGCTCAAAGTGGCTGACATAGGAACATTTGGTATCGTTTGATTTGGTATACTACTCTGAATCCGGTGAGATCACGCTTTTGGTCAAACTCGTTTGGTCAAACTGTTCAGAAAATATAAACAAAAATGTCAAATTTGTATATCTTTTAAACAGTAAATGGCACTGTGCCGACACTAATCAGATTTTCTAGTGAAAATCGTACAAACTGTGGAGGACGAATTCGAAAAAATGTATTTTTCGCAAAATAAAATATTGAGAAAAATTTTTGGTATGCATTTGACTCAACATGAGCCAAGGAATCAGAGGAGAAAAGAATTTTGCTTGTAGACCTCACGGTTCAATATGAACGAGCAGAAATTTGAGTGCAAACTTGACCTATTGGTAGTGCTAGAGAGTTTGAGTTAGAGACTCCAAATTTGCTGTGGTTGAGACTGTCCTCGATCTGTGGGCCAAATATCATAACTTTCTCGCAAGTGATTCCATACGATTCATAACATCATAAAGCATTTGAAAAACTAAAAACTCTATATGGTCCACACTCAAAATAGCTGACATAGGAAAATTTGGTATCATTTGACTTGGAAAGCTATTCTGAATGAAACAAGATCACTCTTATGACTTTTGGTCAACCTGTTCAGAAAATATAAACAAAAATGTCAAATTTATATATCTTTTGACCAGTAGGTTGCCAAAACTAATCATGCACCCTCAGGTCATGCTTGGTATAACACGTACCAAGTTTGGTCGGAATCTGTTAAAGTGTTTTGAAGTTATAGCCTCATGTCCATTCTTGTGCAAATTTAATCAAATTCGTTAACACTTTACAAAAAAAGGCTTGGTATTCCAAAAACCTTTTTGCCAGCATTGCCTGAAGATGATCTCAGCAAATTTTAGTGAAATTGGACAAACCGTCTAACAAACTTTTGGTGTGCGTTTGACTCGGCATGAACCAAGGAATATATATATGAGTGCAAGCTTAACCTATTGGTGGTGCTAGGGAGTTTTGCTATGGTTAATATTGAGACTGTCCTCTATCATTGTGCCAAATTTCATAACTTTGCCGTAAACTGTTTTATGGGCTGCCATAGAATCCCAGAGTGGAAGAAGAAAAATAAGAAAGCGAAGAAGAAAAAGAAGAAGAAGAAGAAGAAGATGAAGAAGAAGACCGACAGATACAATAGGTGCCTAGGCACCTTTGGTGCTTGACCCTAATACTAATACTGAGCTGTCTGTGACTGAGAACTGCGCATGAGAATTTGATCAGCATTTTAATGCTAAAAACTGCTTTCTAAGTAAATTTTGACCATGTTTACACTGCAAAGTATACATGCTGTTAAAAAAAATAAATAAAAAAACAAAACAAAATACTGTTATTTGCAATGCAAATTCAAAACAGGATAACATCAGTAAAAAAAGGCCCCAAAAAATATTTCATATTAAAATGATAAATTGTGCTCTATTTTTTGCACTTTTTTCCTTTTAAAATGCATGCTGACAAATTATTCATTTATAAAGCCATGTAATTTTTGCCATAAATTATTAAATTAAGCTTTTTCAACCAAAATGGCAGATGTGGGGTAAACTGTGTCAAACACTTTAGGATAAGCTGTGGATAATGTGCAGATATTATTCTTAGAAAAAAGACTCTAAAATGTATATACATATATATGTATATATAAAATATATATATACTATCCGAGTTTTTCGAAATACCCTGTCTTGTGGCAAAATACACAGGGTTCAGGCAGAGCAAGGCAAGACGAGCATTTGAGATTAAAAAGTATTTAATTTGTATTTTTTTAATGAAAATAACCGATTGTTTAGCTAGATAAGACCCTTCTTCCTCGGCTGGAATCATTTACAACCGCATTTGGGATCATTTGAAGTCGCATTTAAACTGCATTTTGGAAGTTCAAAATCGGGGCACCATATCAGCCCATTATATGGAGAAAGATCCTAAAATGTTTTCCTCAAAAAAAAAAACGAAACAAATTTTTTACGACTGAAGAAAGACATGAACATCTTGGATGACAAGGGGTGAGTACATTATATGTAAATTGTTGTTCTGGAAGTGGACTTTTCCTTAAACGACTTTTTAAATAATTATTATTTATTCATTCATTCTATGGCCAATTTATAAAAGTATTCCTCTAATTACAAAATAATACAGAGATTTGTTTTGGCAGAGATGCCATGAAAGAACTATTTTTGGTTCTGTGAAGAACCTTTCAGTGAACAGTTCTTAAAAGAACAATGTTTCTTAGCGTGAAGAACATTTTAATAATTAAAGAAACTTTTTCCACTACAAAAAAACATTTTGTGGAATGAAAAGCTTAATACAAGTAGAAAGTGTAAATAAAAATATTTAAAGATGATATTTAACTCACTAGAAGGAACCAAATCCTCCTCTTTGGAGAGTGCCAAAACCTCCTCTCTGGAGAGTGCCAAATCCAGGATGCCTTGGCTGATGTCCCAATTTTGCCAGATCGGCAAAGAGAGTCTTCTAGCCAGATCTTCTCCATCATTACAAAAGTCTTCAAATAAACAATGCTCTCCGATTTCACCATCCTTGTAGAGAGACCGGTAATACTGGGTAGAGAAGACGTTGGCCTCGTGCAGTTCTCTGAGAAGCTCGTGCAGCAGGATAGGGCTAACCTGTAAAGCTTTTCTCACTTGAAACAGTACCTCCTCAAATGGAACCATGACTGCACAGCAGCCGCGAGACCCGGTCATTTCAATGCTTTATTTCCTCCTTGTCATACCATAGCCAATTATCTGTGCTTTTGTTCCTGGATAAAAAAAATCCCATCAGCTGATTCCATTTGTCGGTTTTATACTACACTGTTTATGGACAGCAAGTTTTACCCAGGTCAGGTGAGGACAGTTTCGGATGTGCTTTTCCAAAAGAATACGAATGGTGCTAATGTGCTGTGCATGGACAAATCAACAGACCACATCTCCATCTCACTTCTCCTTTTGTTACTAGGAATTAATAATGGAAGAATTTATATTTAAATGCCATTAACAGATCCCAAACCCTACCGCTAATATAATATCTGCTTTTTATATACTGAGCACAAAGTGTTTTCTTCTTATAAAACTAAATATAGATTTTGATATACATCTGAAACATAAAAAAACACCACTTTTTCAGCCAGTATACAGAAGTTGGATAACACAACCAAATACAACATTTGCTTAACAGCTGTCTACTGAAGTCAGTTTGTGAAGCCAGCTTTTGGTAGATATGTTTTACCCCAATTACGATAAAATCAATCCTGTACGTACAGCTCTGAAGTTGGTGTAAAGAGCACAAATGCCATGTTATGAAGCAGATAAAAAGAGTATTTCATTCATAAATGTCAATTATTTTGTCCAAAAGCTTTTGAGGTAAAGTGTTTGCCTTTGCTTAAGGGTAAGCTGTGCCAGTGGTTTGACTGATAGTGAAAGTAAGTTTTGCAGCCAAATTAAAACTAAAACAATACTATGTTGTTCCTAAGGCGGCGGCTTTTTGCTTTTGGATGCAGCCCAAAAAAAATATTTTGGTCCTGTATAAAGACCCTTGAATTCCATACAGTGACTCACAACCAAAATGACCAACAACCAAACATTGCTCTGGCAGACAACGCCTTCAGAAACCGAAAGTGGAAATCCCCTGAAATTTTGATTAAGTACTTAGAGTAGCAATTTGAATATTAAATGAATAATATAAGTACTCTTTAAGCATATCAAAAAGGATGATACATTTGTTGGTTTGACTTGCAATATAACATGAAACTATTTAAAAAAAGGTTCCAGTGTGTGTGTGCTATGATAGGTGTTTCAAAAAACAAACAAAAAAACATTAAACATACAGAGATTTAGTGCAGGTTGGATTTAGAAATTATCTTAAGAAATTTATTAGCAAAATTAAACATGATAGCCATTACATCACATTGACTGGACACGCCACTGTGTGACCTACATTCTACAGTGTCTGATAATGAAATACAATATAATTTCTCTTGGCCTGCTGAAACATGCCCTTTGTCATCACAGTAATAACTATTTGTGTTTCACCTTTATCATTTACGATGTACAAATTTGCATTCTTGGATTGGACTGTGACTTCAGATTTGATTTCCAATTTATAACACTACTAACTTCATTTTTACATGTTGCTTTAGAAATTTTGAAGTAAACCAGGAATTCAGACTTAAAAGGCTACATTTTCCATTTGCCCTTTAAAGAAGTTTATAAAAGTGACCAAGAGTGATGAGCAGAAAGCAAAATTCATTATGACCTTTGTTTTGTGAGTGAATACTTTGTTGTGTGAATTCATTGATAGTGCAGCTGGCTAGACAAAGATCTGTTGTACATTTCTGCATCAACAAGGCTCATCTGATGTAGAATTAGAAGAACAGTAATCTCTGATTTCTGTGAAAAGAAAAAAATATTTTTGTTAAAGTCAGCACAAATGAAGGTCACATTCTATTGGATGTAACAACATAGAGTCAAAATAACAAGACATCCGGATTCTAAAGAATACTCACTTCTGTAATCCGCTTCTACTTTAAAATATTAAAAAAAAAAAGGGAAAAGAAATTCCCCATTCTCAGCTAAACATTAACATTATATCATTGAAAGATGTACAGTTGAAGTCAAAAGTTTACATACACCTTGCAGAATCTGCAAGATGTCAATTATTTTACCAAAATAAGAGGATCATACAAAATGCATGTTATTTTTAAACTTAGTACTGACCTGAATAAGATATTTCACATAAAATACATTTACATATAGTAAATATAATGTAGTACAGGTGCATCTCAATAAATTAGAATGTTGTGGAAAAGTTCATTTCAGTAATTCAATTCAAAGTGTGAAACTCGTGTATTAAATAAATTCAGTGCACACAGACTGAAGTAGTTTTTAGTCTTTGGTTCTTTTAATTGTGATGATTTTGGCTCACATTTAACAAAAACCCACCAATTCACTATCTCAACAAATCAGAATATGGTGACATTTCAATCAGCTAATCAATTCAAAACATCTGCAAAGGTTTCCTGAGCCTTCAAAATGGTCTCTCAGTTTGGTTCACTAAGCTACACAATCATGGGGAAGACTGCTGATCTGACAATTGTCCATAACTGTTCATTGACACCCTTCACAAAGGGGGGTGAGCCACAAACAGTTCACAGAGTGCTGTATCCAAGCATGTTAACAGAAAGTTGAGTGGAAAGAAAAAGTGTAGAAGAAAAAGATGCACAACCAACCGAGAGAACCGCAGCCTTGAGAGGCTTGTCAAGCAAAATCGATTCAATAATTTGGGTGAACTTCACAAGGAATGGACTGAGGCTGGGGTCAAGGCATCAAGAGCCACCACACACAGACGTGTCAAGGAATGTGGCTACAGTTGTCGTATTCCTCTTGTTAAGCCACTCCTGAACCACAGACAACGTCAGAGGCGTCTTACCTGGGCTAATGAGAAGAAGAAATGGACTGTTGCCCAGTGGTCCAAAGTCCTCTTTTCAGATAAGAGCAAGTTTTGTATTTCATTTGGAAAACAAGGTGCTAGAGACTGGGGGAAGAGTGGAGAAGCTCATAGCCGAAGTTGTTTGAAGTCCAGTGTTAAGTTTCCACAGTCTGTGATGATTTGGGGTGTAATGTCATCTGCTGGTGTTGGTCCACTGTGTTTTTTGAAAACCTTCAAAGTCACTGCACCCGTTTACCAAGAAATTTTAGAGCACTTCATGCTTCATTCTGCTGACCAGCTTTTTAAAGTTGCTGATTTCATTTTCCAGCAGGATTTGGCACCTGCCCACACTGCCAAAAGCACCAATAGTTGGCTAAATGACCATGGTGTTGGTGTGCTTGACTGGCCAGCAAACTCACCAGACCTGAACCCCATAGAGAATCTATGCTATGAAACAAGAGACCAAAAAATGCAGATGAGCTGAAGGCCACTGTTAAAGAAACCGGGGCTTCCATACCACCTCAGCAGTGCCACAGACTGATCACCTCCATGGCATGCCAAATTGAGGCAGTAATTAAAGCAAAAGGAGCCCCTACTAAATATTGAGTACATATACAATAAATGAACATACTTTCCAGAAGGCCAACAATTCACTAAAATGCTTTTTTTTTTACTGGTCTTATGAAGTATTCTAATTTGTTGAGATTGTTGTGAATTGGTGGGTTTTTGTTAAATGTGAGCCAAAATCACCACAATTAATAGAACCAAATTTTTAAACTACTTCAGTCTGTGTGCATTGAATTTATTTAATACACGAGTTTCACAATTTGAGTTGAATTACTGAAATAAATGAACTTTTCCATGACATTCTAATTTATTGAGATGCACCTGTATATTAGTACAATATAATATAGTAATATAGTAAAGATCTCAAAATCATACAGTCATTGTTGGAAAGGGTTCAAATACACAAAAATGCTGAAAACCAAAGAATTTGTGGGACCTGAAGATTTTTGCTGAAGAACAGCAGGCAGTTTAACTGTTCAGGACAAACAAGGGACTCATGAACAACTATCACTAAACAAAAAAACACAGCTGTGGATCATTCAGGTAACAACACATTATTAGGAATCAAGTGTATGTAAACTTTTGAACAGAGTCATTTTTATAAATTCGACTATTATTTTCTCCTGTGGACTATATGTAAACATCTTTTATATCTTTTCTCCTCATGTTTTCCTGATCTCTGACTACATGATTTGATTTTTGCCATGGATTTCATATTTATCTGTATTCTGTTTTTTTTTTTCTCCTGTTATGTTTATCTTTCTTATAATTTGATACTGTAAAGCGACCTTAAGTTTGCAGAAAGGTGCTATATAAAATACACTTATTTTTATTTATTATTGTCTATGTGAAATATCTTATTCAGGCCAGTACTAAATAAAAAATAACATGCATTTTGTATGATCCCTCTTATTTTGGTAAAATATATATTTTAGGCATATGTAAACTTTTGACTTTTGCGAACACAGCATATTGTCTATATTTCAACAATAAGATATACACTTAGTGGCTTAGTTGAAGTATTTGTTAGATATGTCTGTTAAGAAATCTGCAAGTACTTCAGCACACATTTAGCAGGATTCTTCTCACATCATCATAGTTACTGATAGCACCTGGCCACCCCACAAAAGGGCAGATTTTACAAAACTGAAAATGATTAAAAATTACCTAGCATGAAAAGTGCTATTACATAATTTGACATCATAAATTGGTAATTTTTTAAACCAATGTTTATGTTGCTGCATTCTTCAAGTTCAACATCAAACAAATATTTAAGGAATGTTTTTGTAGGGAAAAACAGGTCAGGTGAGGGTTTTAAAACTGTTATGATGAAACATTATGAAATTCCAAGGTTGACAATTAACTAGTGCTGTCAAAATTAGCGTGTAAATGCTGTCGATTAATTTTTACAGTTTAACAGTGCTTCGAATATTTAATGCAGGGGCGGGGCTAGGGTTGGCCACCCCACTCACAACTGCTGCTTCTGTCTCTTTTTTCTTGTCAAGAAGTGTGTTTATTAAGACGCAGAACATTTTTACGACCACATCAAACGGGAGACTTTTAAGACCCGCACGGCAAAGTTGCTTCAGTGCCAGGCGCTAGTCAAACGTGCGTGAGAAAGGTAGAGTTGACGAGGGAGCTTCAGTAGAACAACAGTGAACTGTGGTCAGATTAGATGTTTGCAGGCCATATGTCAGTAAAAACCAATTTTCCTGTCCTGTCAGCCGTTATATTGTGCTCGTAGCATGCACGCTTCAAATGCGCGCACAAATGCGGCAGCGGCACGCACTGTAGCCAGTATCGTTTCATATAAAACCGTGAATGAAACTGTGAGCATGCGGGTCAGATCCGCGTTACGCTCAACAGCGGCAGCTCTTAAAGTAACAGCAGCCAAATAAGCTAATAACCCAGCTGCTGTGATGTCTGTTAATCAAAAAACAAAAGAAAAAAAGATGAAATCAATAACTTTTGTAGCTTTAAGGATTCATATGTATTTAATTTAGTATTTAGTGTTTGATAACATTATTCAATTTCTGTATATTTCCTAATTGCTGAAGGGCACAGGTAAATAATAGGTTTGTTTGTAGATTGTTTTAAGTTCACTTCAATTAGAATTTGTTATTTTTTTAAAGTCTAATAAATGTTCAAATTGATAGCTCTCAATTATACTGTAATGTTGAATGGCCATAGTCAATTAAATGTTAGGGTAAAAAGGAACAATTTCCTAGAGACATCAGTAATATTGGTGATAACTTCAGTCATAGAAAATACGTAGCAAGTATTAAAAACATATTCTTTATGTTGTTTCTACATTAATTTTAAGATTGAATGTGAAATTATTGCAATATAAAAGTATACCGAAAAACTTTAATGTTAAGTGGGATTAATCGCGATTCATTTCAGAAAAATTCATTAATTATTAAGATTAATTAATTTTTTAATCAATTGATAGCACTGCACTTAACATTTTGACAATCACTTTTCACAAATACATAAATAGTTGGATTTAAATTTAATTCAAACATTTACGAAATAATACATTTTTAAATTCTTTTTCATTCACTTTTTTTTAAGTTCTGAACTACAGTTCTTACTGTTGTGCATAAAAATCAAACGTTTCAGAGATACTTCAATCATTGCTTTAGCCATAATCACTCAGATAATACTTTTTCTCCTTTCTGGTTCTGGTTCTACATGTATGAACTAAGTTTCTACCGCACTATCTGAAGATGTCATTAAACAAGCAAGCACACCTAGTGGCACAAACAGGCATACAGGGATAAAGAGAAATATATATAGATCAACGACTTTAAGGAACAAAAAAGGGGAAGAAGATCTGTATACACAAGTTCTCAGAAAACTATTTTGGGTATTCTGGGCACTCAAGTCAAGATTAAATATCTTATGCCCAATGAGTTTTTTGATTAGCTGAAAAAAAAACAGGTTCTTCACTAAAAAGGAATGGGGAAATCAATGACTTCAATCAAAGTTAACATATTCACTGTCTTTATATTTGCTGTCTTTGTAGTCGCTATCTTTCAGTTACAGGTGTAACCTAATTTTTGTTTAGTTCATAAGCTTTATTCGCCTCTGGCAAAGGCTGCCATTTTTGGTTTGTCATTACCAGTACTGTTAGGTAACACACTAAACCAGCATTTCCAGAATGGTTAGTAATGAAAGTTTTTCAGCTTACGTGCGAGGCAGGTTTGTAAAAAGATGCTTTTTGGGGTTGGGATGACTTACTCTGGACAATATTCTGATAGGCCACTGCAGCAGGAGAGTCTGGAACTTCAGTCAGGAAAGACTTTCCCTCGTCACAGCTTTTCCCTTGAAAAGCAAAAGACGGAAGCACATTTAGAGAACTAGAAACTGCTGGCTGCAGGCTTGTCTTCAGACACTCTATAAGAACCACCACGGGGGGTTTTTTGATACTTGATTCACTGACTACATGGTGTAAATATAAAAACAAGGAAACACTCTTACAAAATAAAGAAATGGATTGCACCGCAGCGCTACGATGTAAATTGTTAAACTTCCTCATGCCCTTACCACTTAATGCGGAACAAATGGAAAAAGAGATTTCATCACTGCTGTATTTAATCTGGTTTAACACTTTCTCTTCCTTGTGAATGGTAAATGATTAAAGCTTCTTGTACCTATCCGTGGATCCAGGGGTACTCTGCCCAAAAGAGGGAGGTTTAGTTCTTCACACATTCTCTGTGCTCCTCCTGTGGTTGGAGGAAATATCTGTGATGTGTTCTGTCAACACAAAGAGACTATCAAAAACAATATAAATAATGTGGCAGGTTGTTCCACAATGCAATATTTTATTTAGTCACCCTTGTGTCATCAAACACTAATGACTTTTTTTTCTTCTCGATGCAAGTACAATGGAAATTAAATGCTTCAAAAATAATGCAAAGAATCATTAAAATAATCCACACAACTAAAGAACTACAACAGCTTCGACAGAATTTAAGATATAATTCCCTGACAGTTTTCCTTTTTATTGACTACTGGCAACTGTCAGAACTCTAAACGGATCAGTCAGACTTGTCAATTAATTATTAAGAATGTTTTTATAAACTGAATAAACAGAAAAGAATAATTACCGTTATATAAATACCGTTAATCTTCAGCCCTTCAAAATTTGCAGGAATATTAGCTGTAGGTATATGACTGTTCTACTACCATGTTAGAGAACAGTGATCACTGAATTTTGAATTTTCAAAAAAATATGGAAGGTTACAGCTGTCAGAAATTTGTAGGAAGTTTAGAGGCCTTTGCTTTGAATGATTTCAGCACATCTGTGGCCGCATGACATCACTAGTTTCTCACACTGTGCTGGCATCATTTTGGTCCGCTCTTCTCCCACCCTTCTTCCAAGGATTTTACAGACCCTTTCAATCAGGTTTAGATCAGGACTCTGGTCCAGCCATTTCATTATTTCAGTGTTCTTGCAGTGTGACGGGGACATTGTCTTGCATGAAAATTGGAGGCTGATTGGGAGGTGCTTGCAGGGAAGGAATTGCATGTTGCGCTGAAGGAGGTTCTGATAAACATCTGCGTTCACTTTGCCATGTATCTGTATTAGAGGCCTGCTGCAGAAAACATCCCCTGAACCATGACTTCTTAACACACTTCAGTCTTTCCTTATTTTAATGCCAAACAAAATGTTTCCCATCAGATCCAAATAAATTGAACTTGCTCTCATCATCAAAGTGAACTTTGGACCAGCTCTCCTCTCTCCACACAACATGCTCCTCTGCAAATGGTGAGATTAGCCTTTTGATTCTTTCTGCTGATGAGAGGTTTAGTCACTGCAGAGTGCGCTTTCAGTTCAAATTTTCTTAAACTTGCTGAGACAGATCCTTACCCTGTTTCATGAACTGGCAAGCAATTCCAGCTGCAGTGCTGAACCGATTCGCCATTGAGAGTCTCTGAATTATCCTGTCTTCTTGTGCATTTGTCTTCTGTGGACGACCAGCCTTTTTGGAGGACTTGAATAAATTAGTCTCATCGTAAAGATGCAATTTATGAGAAATCACAGATTTGGAATGGCCAACTTCTCTTGCAGTGGCTAAAAGGGTCATCGCTTTGGCCCTCATCTGGACAACCTCCTGTCACAAGGTTTCAGTTTTCTTAGAGTGGCCATCTTGCAATCTCAGTGAAAATTGGAGGAAAGCTGCCAGTTTAAAAGAGATTGCCATATAATAAAGAAAATTAGCACCAGGTGCCAAATTAACACCAGTAACTTGGAGGACTCTGTAAGTGTTCTCTAATTTCGATCATTTTTCTTTTTTTAAATATCTCATTTAAGTTTTTCAATCTGTGCTTCGGAATACAATTAATGTAAATAAAAATATTTAAAAACTGCCTTTCTACTCCTTTTTAGAAAAGTTCAGACAGGGCTAAGCAGTGACCTTGAAATTTAGGAAATTAGAGGTTGTTCTCTCATTTTGATCTCCACTATATGTAAATAACTTACAATAGCATCAAAAGGTCTGTGGAGTCTGTAAGATTTTCTAAATGTTTTCAAAAGTGGTCTCTTATGCTCACTAGGGCTGCATTTATTTGGTCAAATTACAGTAAATAAATTTAATCAATTTAATACATCCTTGATTTAAAGTATTAATTGTTTTCAATAAAACACCTTACGGACTGCAAACTTTTAAACAGTAGTGTAAGTTCAGTCACAAATCATCATATTTGATGCGATCTAGGAAAACCCAACACATGGTGAAATTTGACCTTTTTTAGGTTTTGATACCATGAAAGCTGGGTTCAAGCCCTTTCCAAAACTTTGTTTTGTCCATAGCTTGAGCGTAACAAAAGTTATGGCTGATAGCTATGATTTTCAGGAATGGAATTTACGGATTTATAGATAAATACGGGTTTTACTTTCACTTCACGGTTTTAACAAGAGCGGTCTGTCAGAAGCGTTATACTGCATCATTACACAAACAGACTAATCTTACCCTGAAGAGAACAGTTTTCCGTTGTTTATCATGGGCATAGTCTCTGAACTTCTGATCACCCCTTGTATGTTTAGATAAAACGAATAGTGTACCTTGTAGTTTACATTTAGAAAATCGAGCTCAGCGTAACTGTTCGCGCACCTGTGAATAACAGACGGTCATTGGACTCCTTCTCTTTAGTAACTTCACCATCTGATCCTTCATCTCAACAGCATTTAGGGCACTGACATCACCAAGATTGAGCAGATTTTGATGAGTAAGATTTTTTAAATGAGCAGTTACTTCAGACTGCGCTGATCTCTTGCACTTCGCCATCTCACAATATTAAAAAATTAATAAATAAATAAAACTTTGTGTGCGGTAGTTTACACAAGACCGGTGGGGAATGTGCATTGATACACCTTTATTACATGATAGGTTAACTGTTTTTGTGGTGTTAGGAGAAAGCACCTCCGCAGCGCGTTCTTACATAAGAGAAAGACCGTCATTTTTGCTTGCTGCAATAAATCACTATTTTTCTGCACTTAACAACTGAATTTTGCCAAGATGTTTTCAGAGGTGATAGACAAGATGTTATAGAATATTAATGTAATGAAAACCTAATTTTGACGAAAAAAAAACATTAGACCTATTTTTTTCATATTTCCTGAAAACGTCCCAGCGCGACATCCGACGGGAATTCCCAGATCGCATCACAAATGATCAATTGACTCGAATTGACTTCCCTCCTGATACTTAATGGTGCTTTCGCATCCTCTTTGAAGTTTAAAGCTCTAGCCCCCAATAATTGTAATTGCCTTGAAATAAAAACAGTACAATCTTTAAAATTTCTCCTTTTGTGTAACATGTAAGAAAGAAAGCCATACAGGTTGGAATGACATGAGGGTGAGTAAATAATGTCAATAAAAATAAACAAAAACAAGACGACCTAAAACTTCATTACACAGACATCAAGTGCAACGCCGTTAACATGCAGAAAACGTCAATGTTCATGTGTGCTGTGTTTTGGTGTAAGATACTGCATTTAAACATGTATACTATACCTTGCATTTAGGACAAACAAAGCCACTCATGTTTTCAATCACACCTATGATGGGCAATTTGACCTTTTTGCAGAATCGGATCTCTTTTCTCACATCCTGCAGAGAGACTTCCTTTTTGAGAAGGGAACAATAAAAAAAATATATACAGCAGTCAAAACAAATAGTTACATATTAATAAGGACTATTACATATTATTCCCATAAAAGCTTTACAAATACAGCAAACATTTTTTATGTTGGTGGACACTTTTCTTCTCATGTGCAGTGGTGGCAGCAAAATGTCACAAGAAGTGTTCCTAAACAACACCTAAAAAGCAAACATTCAACCTAAAGTGTATTGCTGCATCGCAGTCTGGTATTGCAAAAAAACTACAGTTTACCCCCCAAAAAACAAAAACAAAAAAACCCCAATGACCTTGTTTTTTAAGGAAGTGTAAGCCCATTTGTGTGTCCAATGACAGAGTTGCAGTGAACGCCTCTCTAAACATTAATCATCTTTGATTAATAATTAACTGCAAAGCTCAAATGCTTAGTTCTGAGTATTATGTTGACTGCTTCAAGCATGTGTGCAATTAAGAAGTGCAACTGGTCTGAAGACATAAATAACTTTTTTTTTTTTTATAAATCGTTCACACCACTGAGTTCCACTTCACTGTTAGCGTGAAGGAAACAACAATTTTTTTAACTTTCAGTTAAGTGTGAAAGCCTCTTGTTCCTCACTTCAATACTACATTTTGTGCTGTTCTTTTTTTTTTTTTAATGCAAATCTTTTAATTTGAATCTTTTTTTAATATTTTATTTTTATAATGCAAACTAGATCACGACATGTAATCGCAGCTTCCTGGAACACGCGCAGCGTTTGACATGTCCGAGTATTGTTGTTCACCTGCGGCGTGGTGATGATGACGGCTCCATCGATCCCAGCGCCGCTGAGATACTGCACTATGGACAAATGCTCATCAGATGTTCCTGGAGGTGTGTCTACGATCAGATAGTCCACTTCTCCCCAGTCCACATCTCTCAGAAACTGTTTTATCATGCCTAAACAAAATGTGACAATGCACCATAACAAACAAGTCAATGAATTCAATTTAGCTGTCATGTGTTTATACAGCCCTTTTCACAATGCATATTAAAGCAGCTTCATAGGAAATTAATGTTCTAGATTACACATATAAATAAGTTGGGGACATTCCTGGCCTAAAGGCTAGAGAGTCAGAATTGTAACCCAAAGGTTGCTGGTTTGAGTCTTAATAATCCCCGGGTAACACCGCAAACGGCTGCTTGCTGATGTAAATGCGTATGCACTTGGATGGGTTAAATGCAGAGCTTAAAAATTCCAATTACGGGACACCATACTCGGCCACACATCACACGCCACGTCATCTGTTATTAGAGTGATCCATATCATGTTGCAAAAAATGGCACTGTTTAGTACTCCAGTCTTATCTGGTGTGAGATGCAATTTCAGTGAAAATTAGAAAAGTAGAAAAGTAGAAAAGTAGAAAATCTGAGAGGTCAAAACTGTCTAACTAGGCCATAATCATGCAGATATTCGGTACACCCTTTTACTTCCTCATTTACTAGCGAGCAAAATGACATTTGTTGACACATTTATGAAGTGTCTGACAAAGATCGTCATTCAAAAATGCTTGAGGTTATTGAATACACAGCATGTTACTTAAGTTTTTAACTTACTCACCGCTATGTGCTGTAATACATGGACAGCTGAATATATACAGTAGACTATGATATAGTTTTTCTACTGCTGTTTAGTTAAAAGTTGTAACAAACATGAAGTCGGGGGGGGGTGAAGTAAAACACTGGTTGTTATGAGTTGGGCGTTTCCAAAAATGCCACTCAAACAAAATTTCCCCTAACTTTCCCTTAATAATACAAACTCAAATGTTAAAAGTGCCCAGAAACGTAGTAAGGACATTGTTAAAATAGTCTGTGTGACATCAGTGGTTCTACCATAATGTTAATAAGCTATGAATAAATGAAAATACTGATGTAGAACCCAGATGCGTCATATCTGAAAATTGCGACAGTGAGCATGACTTGCCATTTTTTTCCCCACCCTTATTTATTTGAACCAGAATATACAGATGATGAACTAAGAGAGACAGACGTTCTACGTCAGAACGCCTTCACCTGCATCACCTGCATCAGCAGCATCACATGGGTCGTGATACTATTGAGAACACATAGAAAACTGACGGAAATAGGGCTGCAATAGACGATTATTTTGATAATTGATTAATCTAACTATTATTAGAATGATTAATCGACTAATCACTGATTGTTTAACTGATTAACAACAACTGTTCCAGCAAATTAAGAAAGGTTACTTCAGCTTTTGAAAATCATATTATGTAAGTACAATTATTAAACTATTAATTTATACAAATAGACACACTACTAGGCAAAAGTTTTTGAACAGTAAGGTTTTTAATGTTTTTTAAAGAAGTCTCTTCCGCTCACCAAGTCTGCATTTATTTCAGACTTTTTGAGTTTGAAGATCAGGGTAAATTTAACTTTTGTTTTCTGGGAAACATGTAAGTAGCTTCTGTAGCCTCTGAAGGGCAGTACTAAATGAAAAAATATATGATATTTAGGCAAAATAAGAAAAATGTACATATCACCATTCTTTTCAAAAGTTTTCACCCCCGGCTCTTAATCCATTGTGTTTCGTTCTGGAGCATCAGTGAGTGTTTGAATCTTCTGTAATAGTTGCAATATGAGTCCCTCAGTTGTCCTCAGTGTGAAAAGATGGATCTCAAAATCATACAGTCATTGTTGGAAAGGATTTTTCTGAAGAGCAGCGGGCAGTTTAACAGTTCAGGACAAACAAGGGATTCATGAACAACTATCACTAAACAAAAAACAGAAACAAAAAAAAAACACTGCTGTGGATCTTTCAGGTAACAACACAGTATTACGAAGGGGATGTAAACTTTTGAACAGGGTAATTTTTTTCTTAAATTATTATTAATATCTTATTCAGGTCAGTGCTAAATAAAAAAAATAACATGCGTTTTGTATAATCCCTTTTATTTTGCTAAAATAATTAACATTTTGCAGATTCTGAAAGGGGGATGTAAACTTTTGACCTCAACTATACATGCATTGTGTGTATTTATATACACAAATAACTATACAGAGTACGCACACATTAAATAAACAAAAACTTATTCTGGATGTGACTAATCATTCGACAGCACTAAGACAAATTCCCTTACCACTCCCCTTACAAAAATGAACCATGGTTTTACCACAAAAACAAAAAATAAAAAAACATAATTACTTATTTAAACCAAAGATTACCACAAATTAACCATGGTTTTGCTACACTAACCATAGTTTAACCATGGTTTATTTGTAATAAAACTGTGGTTATACAAATGGTAATCAATACGGCAAAACACTATGGTTCCTACACTTTTACCATAACAAAAATAATAAAATAATAAAAAATAAAAACATGGTTAATTTTAAACTTTTAAGCTTACCACCATGTTTTCACACAAACTAAACTACTCTGTTTGCTGTGCACACATGAGACTGTTACTTAAAACTCTGCTTTATGCTGAACAGTATTTATTTATCACGAGTTGTTCAAAATCATTATAATTATGGTTATAATGATAATTAAAATATGAAATGGTAATACTAACCATAGGAAACTTTATCATGATTTATCGACAAACCAATAATCATCCCTCAACAAATCGTTTCATCCCTATTTAATTTAGAATCAGACATAACTAGGGGTGCTTTCACACCTGTAGTTTGATTGCTTTGTTCCGAAACAGGGATTAAAATTACTACAACGTTACTTTTAATTTTTGGTGCGGTTCACTTTTACACAGCAAAGGTTCTAAACGGACCAAATGTGTTAATACAAGTCACACGCAAGTAAACTGTCCTTGGTCAAAGTTCCACTCAGCTGTCATCCGTTACAAAAAGCTTTGCGGTTTGTTGTTGCATTTTTTGTAGCTGTCGTTCTATTAATTTATAATTTTGAGCAGTAGTCCAGAGATCGTTTTTAATCGAGCCGAGACCACCTCGTTTAGGCGATCTCGGACCGATTGTTTTGGCAAGGTGATTGCCGTGTTCACATATACCGAGCTAAGGGGGGAAAGTGCCAGGTTCCGAAATAAAGTGCCATGTGTGAAAGCACCCTAAAAAAGGTTAGCGGTAGATTCAGAAAGACTCTGACTGAATGAGCCTGTTAATTCCATTATCTCACTAGTGAGGCAGTTGCGTGATTTTTTTTTTGCTGACATATTAAACTGTCAACTTTTATTTTATTATTAGAAATATTATTATTATTATTTTGTTTTGTTTTGAACAAAAATGTTTACAATTTGAAGCCTTAGGGCCTTTCCTTTAACTTTCTGCAACCCCAAAACAACAAAAAGAGAGCTGTGCACAGATATCACGTCAACTTCCCCTGAATCACACAGTGTTACTTCCTGAAAAAAAAACAATAACAACCATAGCTTCTCCCACCTGATTTATTAAGTTTATCAGGTGAACGTGCTCGAAAACTGCTATGGCATGCCATATACGCAATATATATTTCTGTATACATAAAGTTTAACAGAAAGACTCCAGCTACTTTACATATACAGTAGCTAGGTTCAGCTACTGTATATGTAAATCAATGTAGCTACTTATCACCTTGTCCAATATTTTGTCTCAACTCTAAAAGAAAGCCACATTCAACGCACCTGTGAAATGCACAGTAAAGGAAACCAGTTCTCATCATAGATGAGACATTCAGATATCAGACAGTGGTTAAAAATGCAGAGCTCAAGGAAGTGAAACCCATCCGGCCTAAACTTAACTTAGTGCTACTGATAAACAGAGCCACGTGCTCTCGTCTGAGAGCTTTTCTGAGTGTCTTATCATTGAACACGACAACCTGCTTTCTGTTCCTTTGTAGCATAAAAGTATAAAACACATTTAAGCAATAATACTTCCAGGTACGCACAAAGAATGATGAATGTCATATAATGCATTTGTTGTTTTTTTTTAATCACCTAATGCATTTGATCCAAGTTCCGCTAATCGTCATGAGTGCATTGTGTTGTCCAGTCAGAACGGAACCTTTTTTTTTTAATTCTGAAAGCAGTACTTCTGCTTCATACAGTTTTATTGCGGCAGGAAGCTAATGTTGTCCTTGTTTCACAAAACAGTTATTTAATTACACTGAAGTTAATCATGATGTGATTTTTAAGAAGTACAAGTTATTGTACACCGGTTGGCAGAGATTAACAAAAACTGAAATGAAAATTTCAGATTAACCAAGTGGAAACATGCCATTTAAAAACAGCTGCATGAAACCAAACATGCATCAACAAGCTATACTTAACCATCAGACCAACAATCACATGATTGCTCCCCACATGTACATGCATCCACTAGTTGTCGTCTTTTACACTAGGGATGAGATTAAACCTGATCTGGGTCTATATGAAGAGTTCAGATGCAAAAGCCTCTAAATATTTTGTTAAAAATGAGCATTTCTTTCTGGTTACTTTGTATAGGTTTCTATGTAAGTACTGGTACTTCTGATTGGGCTGAGGCTGGAATTTAGCGAGTTTGAAGTAAATGTATTTGATGGACGTATAATATGTGTCAGGAGCATTCACTCACTATCATTATCACTAAATCATCATAATCATCATTAATAAAATAATAATCATTAATAAAAATTAACAGATTACAACTATGTTCATATATTTGCGTAACAATTTTTTTCACAACTTCAGCTTAAGATGAAATGCAAACATAGTTTCATCATGACTTTTCTTAATTTCCAGAACCACTGCTGTTTAGACTGCCAGGGCTGTTTAAGCTGCTTTTAAACAAGTGTCTATTCATCAGGTGCCTGAATTCCCCTAGAACTTCGAAGCAGAGCATTCTGGGTAGAATTGAGTGTGTAGGCTGCCCTGTTTGTTTTGACCTGCACTATCAGTGGTATTGTGCAAATTAATAGATTTAAAAATAGCTGCTCTGCTAGCCCTGCTAGCACATATTATCACGCTTTTGCCAAGTTTGGCTTACAACACAACTCTCAACTAAAAAAGACTGCATGACTTTGAGGAGGCAATTTAGAGGGCAATTTAAACTAGATGTGCTATTTGATAGCAATCTTTCCTTTGAAAACCATGTTTTAAGGAGACATAATATGCCCCTTTTTACAATATGTAAAAGTCCCATGTGACCCCAGAATGTGTCTGTGAAGTTTCAACTCAAAATACCCCGCAGAGTATTTACTATATCATTTTGAAAATCTCTATTTTCAGCAGAAGCAGATCCAACTAGCAAATTGAGCTGCTGCTCCCTGCCCCCTTTTCCAGAACAGGGCTTTTCCTTTACAGCTCGCACCTCAGATACTCTGCCAAAAAACATGTGTTTGGATGTGATTATTTAGTCTATCGTGGTGTTGGGCAATATGGTCAATTTTCATATCTTCCTATCGTCAGCCTGTGAGATCGCCGATACACGTTAGACGGATATTATCGTGTTAATGGACCCTTTTCGCAAGCCTGTGATGACGCGTTTTAACGGTCATCATCATCATAAATCCTTTAAACTTTTGATTTTTAAAAATATGTATGTGCATTTATAACACTAGATTTTGTATTATACCACCTTTTCATCAAGACACAAAAAAAACTAGTTAACACTATGCGAGGGTGTTTCTAATGCTGCGTCTATGGGAGGGAGGGTGGGTAAATTTGACATTGTTCTCTTTTTTGACTGTCTCTCTCAATTTTTTTTCCTTTGAATAAAAGTCGCGAAATCATGTAGTTTTTGTTTTGTTATTTGAGCAAATGGAAATGCAAAAAATATATCTGTGGTACTTTCCCATTCACTGCTCTCGGATTTTACCCAACTATGAGACACCCGGAAATGTGAGAAAGGTCCACTGATTGAATTATTTACTTAGTTTCATTGCCGGCAAATGAACCAACACCAGCATAAGGATAAAAGCAGCATAATGTTTTCAATATGACTTAATTTGTGTTTAACATGATAACAAATTAATAGAAACATTGTAAATTACTAATACTAATACAAACTAATACATTTCCTTAGTTATTCTAAAAGCAGCTACAGAAAACGAGCAAAGAACATTTAGCCTATGTTATCAAAGAACATCATCACTGACTAGCCTAGCATAGTCTAGCGCAGGCCTGGGCAAACTCGCTCCTGGAAGGCCAGTGTCCCTGCAGAGCTCACCTCCAACCCTGATAAAACTCACCTGTTTGTAGCTTTCTAGTAAACCTGAAGACACTGATTAGCTTGTTCAGGCGTGTTTAATCAGGATTGGGGCTAAAATCTGCAGGGACACGGGCCCTCCAGGACCAAGTTTGCCCAGGTCTGGTCTAGCGTGAGTTTATGCACTTTAAAAAAAAAACACTCCCGTTACCATAAGTGAATACAATAGTTACATCACTGTATGATGAATACATTTCTCACCCCTTATTTACACTGCACTTGGCTACGGCGAGAAGAGAGGCCTTTCCCCCAAAACGAGTTACTGTGCCCCCCTTTTCCATCCTCTCCCCGACTTGCTAAACGGGATCGATTTAAGTGAAAGTAAAACCGTAAAAAATAACGCGGGCAGTGTGGGCGTTAGCAACTGCACCCAATTACAGATTGCACGTTTCCCCACTCTAAACACCCCCTCCCGCTCACCATGATTTGTGCCTTTGTGTTTATACCAGGCACCTCAAGGCAAGTTTCTAAAGCACTCCAGAAGCCCCCACTGCATCATTGCTAAAGTTATGTGCCTAGTCTACTTTTGACGGATAATGATAATAATCATCTTGCTATCGTCAAAGGCGTCAGCAACAGGCGATATCTCTGACTGTCGTCGATGCACGATACTATCATCTATCGGCACAACCCTAGTCTATTGCGCTGAAATCCCGCGTTTTAAACCATATTAGTTTCTTCTGATACACAGTTTTCTGAGCACACACATCTGAAGCACGCACACACAGAAAGCAGCTGTCACACAGTACGTGAGTACTAAACTAAGTTCTCTTTCATGTCTTATTGCGCTTAAACTGTCAAATGCACACAAGTTTATGTTAAAAACAGAGGAGTTACAAAAACAGTTGGTTATGTCTGTGAAGGTAAACAGCTGGAATTCGCATGTTTATATTAGATCTATGTGGTTACAGTAATATACAGTAAATAAATCAATAAATCCACTTGTCTCCTTTGATGCTGGGACTCTAAATAGTGTTTGTGCTCATCTGTGCAGCCAACGGCAGAGCAGTTAGTATGCTCGAACTTTTGCCATGGCGTTAGAACAGGTACACCGCTGTCACTTGCTAAAAACAAAATGATAGCAGGGTGGGTGGAAACGTGCAGATTAAGATGATCGCCTTTCTACGTCATGGGGGAGCGAAATCTGAGCAGCTCAGTTTTCCAGAGAAAGGCTTACCAAAAAATGTATTGGGCTGTTCTTTTCACATTTTCTGGGTTGGTAGATGCACCGGGGTCCCACTTACAGCACTTAAACACAGAAAAAGTCAGATTTTCATGATCTTGTACCAACCATTCTTTTTGGGGCCTCTCCAGATAACGGCATCATCTGGACTACTGAGCAGGAAGCCGATGGACATGACGGCCAAGTTGTCCTCAACATACTAGACAGAGAATATATTCTTATGTAAGAAGAATAACACAGATGCTTGAGAATGCAAATCAAAAGAATAGAGAATTAAAAGATCTCACCACTGGGGACCAGCCTGAGCCGCTCTGATGAACCTACAACGAAAACAAACAGAGAATGAGATTTTCTGTCTATAAATCAATCAGATATGTCAGCATTCTGAAACAAGCACGAAGCCAGATATATACGACATACCTGCTCCCCCTCTAACCCCATTATTTTTGGTATAGATGGCCCACAGATGTCCACATCTAGCAGGGCAACCTGGAAGAGGAACAAAACAAAAATCAAGCACAAAAACTGGCATATTTAATAAGTATATGGATTATGGATAAGGATTAATAAGGATGTGTCTTTTATCTAGACATTTAATACTTAAGTCAAACAATTACCATATAAAAAGCTGTGGTTTTTCACAGTTTCACAGCTTAAAAGGTTAGTACACCCAAAAATGAAAATTCTGTCATTAATTACTCACCCTCTTGTCGTTCCAAACCCGTAAGACCTTCGTTTAATCTTCAGAACACTAATTAAAAATCTTTCTGATCATGCATAGACAGCAATGCAACTGACACGTTCAAATACCACACGTATGTGTGATACTTTTGTGAATGCGTGTTGAAAACAAAAGACGGAAGACAAGAAATTGTTGAACAATGCTGTTATTTTTGTTTTCTTTGCACACAAAAAGTATTCTCACATGGGCTATATGTCCTTACTACATTTCTGGGCCTTGAACATGTCAGTTGTGTTGCTGTCTATGCAGAGTCTTGGATTTCATCAAAAATATCTTAATTTGAGAAGATAAACAAAGGTCTTACTTAGTAACTATTAACAGAATTTTCATTTTTGGGTGAACTAACCCTTTAAGTATCCTGCTCGTATTACTTGATGCATTAAACAATTCAAAACACAAAACAGCTAGAATCTGAGCCCCGGTCTCCCAATGACAAATGAAAATTGCTCCAACGCAATACAATAAAGCTAACACTAGATGTCAGCGTGGCATAGCTCAGTGAGTCAGCAACTCAGACAGACACAAACTGTTTCAGTCTGACCAGCACTGACTCAGTGATTACATAAGGCCATCAGTTCAGTTCCAGCTCTGTACACACAAACCACAACCACAACCACCTCCAGTATATGTTTAAGCTATTTAAACACATCTCTAAATGTCACTTTTACCCTGCTGTGACTGGGAAACATAACTTTTCCATTGACTATGCGGTGTGAATGAAAGCATCAGGTCTGTGGTCTCATGTTCATGTTTACAGCCGTCATTTTGTGTGGATTGAGGGCATACTAGACCTAACAGTTATATTTGAACTCTAGGCCAGATGTGCAGCAGAGGTGAGAGATAAGAGCAGGTGCTAAGTAAACGTGTAAGCATGTGTGACAACAGATTCAAAACACTTCAACAAATACTGCTAAAACTACAGTGCAGGAAAGGGAATTAAATGTATTTGAATTTCAAACTCTTCATTAAAAATAATTATACAGCAAATACAATCATCTGAGGCATCTATCGAAAGTTCCACAGCTGTTTTTTTTTTGTTTAGTGATAGTTGTTCGTGACTCGTTTGTCCTGAACCGTTAAACTTCCCGCTGTTCTTCAGACAAATTCTTCAGGTCCCACAAATTCTTTGGTTTTTCAGCATTTTTGTGTATTTGAACCCTTTCCAACAATGACCGTATGATTTTGAGATCCATCTTTTCACACTGAGGGACTCATATGCAACTATTACAGAAGATTCAAACACTCACTGATGCTCCAGCAGTATAAACGATGCATTAAAAGCAGGGGGTGAAAACTTTTGAACAGAATGAAGATTGGTACATTTTTCTTATTTTGCCTAAATATATATTTTTTTCATTTAGTACTGCCCTTCAGAAGCTACAGAAGATACTTACATGTTTCCCAGAAGACAAAATAAGTTACATTTACCCTGATCTTCAAATACAAAAAGTTTCCTTCTGGAGCATCAGTGAACGTTTGAACCTTGTGTTATAGTTGCTTACGAGTCCCTCAGCTGTCCTCAGTGTGAAAAGATGAATCTCAAAATCATACAGTCATTGTTGGAAAGGATACACATATACACAAAAATGCTAGAAAACCAAAGAATTTATGGGACCTGAAGGATTTTTCTGAAGAACAGCAGGCAGTTTAACTGTTCAGGACAAACAAGGGACTCATGAACAACTATCATTAAACAAAAAAAACACAGCTGTGGATCATTCAGACAACAACAGAGTATTAAGAAAAAAAGTGTATGTAAACTTTTGAACAGGGCCATTTTAATAAATTAGCTATTATTTTCTCTTGTGGACTATATGTAAATGTCTTTTATGTGAAATATCTTGTTTGAGTCAGTACTAAGTAAAAAAAACTATCTATCCTCTATCTATCTATCTATCTATCTATCTATCTATCTATCACTGCAAACGCCTCAACAGGGCCTCACAGAGACAGATGTAAATGTCATTAGCCCTGAGAGGGGGAAAAAAACACTGGGAATCTTCTAGAGGGATGATATTCCTGGCTTTTGTAAAAAAGACCATCAATACTCTTTCTTCTCTTACAATAGACCCCCGAGAGCTGCTACATGCCCACTGGATCATAGCACAGCATATGTTTATATGATCACACCACAGCAAACCTCCCACAATGAGTTAAGCTTGTGCGTGGGACTGATCTGTGGACATGATAGGAACTGATAAAAATTCCAGATGTGCTGATGATTTGTCTTTTTGGATCCAAGAAAGCCCTTTCTTTTCACGCAACAAAGACATGCACCTAAAAGGATCAGAAATATCAACAATGATGTTATTACAAGCATTTTACATAAAATGTAAAATGCCTTTGTTTTAAAAATAAATATAGAGTCTAATTAAACATATGACCTTCTTGCTCCTTGCTTGTGTTAAATGTCAGTCGATGACCAAATTAAGCAGCACGCCCTTAAAACACACCCTTGGTTGGGTCACACTCTGTTTATTTCTCCCTCCCTGTTCTTCTGCTTCCTGAAGGAAACTTACTGAAAGCAAACTTCGGAGTGAAAGCAGTGAATGAGGAGGAGCACAGAACCCCACTTAACACTCCCACGGGAGCCAAGCAGGTTCCCTCGCTCTCCCTTTCGCTCCCTTTCAGGAAACGGATGCTCGGTAAGCAGGGCTGTAGGGAGGCTAAGACCATAGTGGCAAAAGTCAGGGATTCTTCCACCGAGCTAAAGGGGAAGTCACACCACTTCCTCCCAGTGTCTGAATACTTTTCTTCTGGCAACAGCTCTTCTTTTCCAGTACTTCCCTCTTTCTTGGGCTAGAAACACAAATGTACGTGGTCCTGTGTCTTATTTGGCCTTCTTAAATCAATGTCTGAAACCCTCAGGGCTCATCAAACATATGATGAGCGAGGAGTGGAAAAGCACATCTTAATCTTACAAAAATGCGAAGAATCCCGCAGACCTCTTGAGACAATATTGAACAGTAGCTATTGTAGCCTATACGCTCCTCACAGAAAAGCAAAGACATTAGCTGTGCTTTTAAATTGCGAATGCACTTTATTTTGTTTTTAAAGTTTGTTTACTTTTGGGGTTACTGGATTGTAAACCAAGGGTTTAGATTCCTAAACCATACTCACAGACCTTCGGGTGACTGACATATTATCATAAACGAACGCCTAAAGACTGATTAAATTTGCTTTGCAATTGAGTTCACATGCGATTAATTGAAAAAAGAAAACACACACACACACACATACATTAAAAACAACAACAACAATACTGTTGAATAACTGGTTTTAAACCACCCAGCTGCAGGCAATTATTCTCAACTATCAAAACAAGGGGCTGCTATATTCATCAGGATTCAGCAGACAGCTACTAAACCGCCAGCATTTCCTTAGAAAGCAGCTTGGGACACACAAGAAATAGGGGAAAATTTTTAAGATAGGCACAGCTCTCTCATAAAGGGTATTTATCCTCTGTTATAGAGAAAGAGGAAGAGGAGGAGGAGGACAGAGTTCATCCAAAGGGAAATTCTTTCTTATATCTTACTTCTTCACACGTCTACAGGCAAGATTTTAAAATATTTCACTGTATCTCTACAGACCAACAGAAAGAGATTTAACCAAAATGTCTGAGAAAAATCAAAACAGACACAGATTTTAAAGAAAATAAAGTGTGGCGTCTACACTGAAAATGAAGAACCAAAGGGTGTTTGCAACAGCCTAAAGCACTTAAAATGACAGAAGAACAAGACATTCTTGGGTCAAACACAAATCTCTTCCCAGTTTCGGCTGGGTGGAGTATTCCAAAGTAATCAAAACTATGAGAGTCCACATGGACAAATAAAAACTCTTTAACAACTGTTCAAAAAACCACATCTGTTGGTGCAAAGATGTTCAAGTATACAGCAATTTGATATTAAAATAATGTTGCATCACAATTTAATTGAGTTTCAGCATAAACTATAAACAATCTATTTCAGAAAAATGTGTGAACTGGATTTTATTACTACTGTACACTACAGCAGGTTTATCCAGTTATCAACATTTGCACACAAACCTTCTCATTAACAGCTACATAAGACTTTTCATTATACTGTAGTGATGACCTCATCCTCTTTCTGCTCCAGTTACAGTAAGTGAATGGCGCACCTATAAATTACCCTACTTTTCCAACTTGCATGCACCTTCAGTTAAAGCCTTAAGCACTTAACCTACATTAAAATGTAAATTGACTAAATTCATTACACAGAAATGTGTCTTGGGGCACACAAAATGTTTAGCATGATAATCAACACTGAGAAGCTTTTTTTGTAATTCATGATGTCATTCTACAAAGTTTAACAGCATGACCTTTAGCCCTTACTGTAGAATGACATAAGTAGGTGGTTGGGTCTGCTAGAACATGCTAGAAAAACAGTGGGGATGAACATAGTAAACACAAACATAAACAATGCAGCTTCACTTACTAGGAACACTGCTACTAAACATAGAAATATTAAAGGGATAGCTCACCCAAAAATGAAAATTAACCCATGATTTACTCACCCTCAAGCCATAAGTGTATGACTTTCATCTTTCAGACGAATACAGTCTGAGCTAAATTAAAAAAATGCCCTCGCTTTTCCAAGCTTTATAATGGCAGTGAATGGCTGTTAAGATTTTGAAGCCCAAAAAAGTGCATCCATCCATCATAAAAAGGGCTCCACATGGCTGCGGGGTTTAATAAAGGCCTTCTGAAGTGATGCATTTGTGTAAGAAAAATATACATATTTGAAAGTTTATAAATCGTAATCTCTAGCTTCCCCTAAATGTCATACTTGCGCTCATGAAAGAGTGGTGTTCCAGCGGAGAAGTGGCGAATGCGAACACGCGGAGGAGAGCAGCACACCAGTCACAAATTAGAAGTACAAAATGAGGATTTGTAAATAAAAATGTCAGAGGATTTCGATATAAGCCAAGAGGAGGCTGATTTTCCTTTGCTGTAAACAAAACCTGGTTCACACAAGACTAGCATATGCTCATCTGAGCATATGTTACACTTACATCCTACGTCATCCGCTGGAACGCCACTCTCTCTTGAACGCACGTACGAGTAAGCGGAAACTAGAGATTGCGGTTTATAAAGTTTTAAATATGGATATTTTTCTTACACAAACGCATCACCTCGCTTCAGAAGGAGTATTTTTTTTTTTGTTGGATCGAGACACTTTTTTTTGGTTTCAAAATCTCAGCCCACATTCACTGTTATTAAAGCTTGAAAGAGCCAGGAAATTTTTAAATATAGCTCCGATTGTATCCATCTGAAAGAACAAAGTCACATATACCTAGGATGAATTGGGGGTGAGTAAATCATGATTAATTTTCATTTTTGGGTGAACTATCCTTTTAAAGAAAGTTTAAACAGTTTTTTGAGAATACAGACATACAGAATACAGATGCTTCTAGAAATCCAACAGGAAGTGAGAATGCGTCACTTGATAACTGATTTGTCTGCTTTCTCCTTAAAGCTGGCATGTTATATATTCGGCTTCAATTCTTTGGATCCTAACTGATGCAGTGTGTGGCTTTTTATTTCTCAAGCAAGCATGTTGGAATAGGTTTCCATGTACATATTACAGGAAGCCAACACGAAGATTCATTAGACTCAAACAGTAATTCAGTGAGCATGACGAATCTCAACAGTGTGGTTCAATTCTCCCATTCTCAATACAAGTTCTCGGCCAAAAATTCAGTTGTCGAAACAATGCCACAACGAATGCACAATCTTATCAAAAATAAGGCGATCCAACATAATATTAGAGTGACTCCAGCACATCCTAAAGACTTTCAATGGGATTGGCCATTTTTTTACAATTTAGACTTGAATAAGGAATGAGGGAATAAGGGAATGTGTATGTCTTCCGACATGGTTGTCTGAGAAATAAAAATCAGTTAGGGTTAAAAGAATTGTTGCCCAACAAACAACATGCCAGAAACATATTAAAGGAGAAGTTCACTTTCAGAACAAAAATTTTCAGAAAATTTACTCACCCCTTTGTCATCCAAGATGTTCATGTCTTTCAAGTGAACTTCTCCTTAAAAGAGCAGGTCATATGGGTTTTTGAAAATTACCTCTTTTGCAGTTTGTAAGGGAGCTATCCTTCAATGTAAACAGTCTGCAAAGTTGTTTAAAAAAAGTGCAAGATAAATAAAGATACTGTCTCTCAAAAGAAAGAATAAACTCAAAGCCGCCTTAAATTTCGCCTATTACCGATTTTCGTCACTTGGTAACACATTAGCATAATCCTCGCCTGCTCACAAAATACGAACAGTCTGTTCTGCCCACAAACACTTCCGCTAGTTAGTGTGTTTACATCATGTCGAGAAGACGCTGAGTTCTGCGCTATGAAAGCAAGTCAAAGGTTTTGTTTTCATTACTGAAAGATGATGATGTGAAGAATCAGTGGTTAAAATTTTTTCCACAATACCACAGCAATAGAATTCAAACCTTGTGTTGTGTGCTCGTCATTTTACAGAGGACTGCTTTTCTAATCTTAGAGAGTTCAACGGCAGATTCGCTTAACACTTGCCAATGAAAGATAAGTCCAACAAGCGTTTCCGAACCACAACCTGTAAGTACGACTGATACGTTATGTGAACATTTTCAAGTGAGTGCTCAAAATACCAAGTTGTTTGTGCTAATATGTGATGTATTCCTAGTGCAGCTTTAGGTTTTCAGGTAAACCACAATATTACTGTCTTACTGAAATAGTTCTGATAATTCACTGTGAATCAACTACTTCATAAGAACGTCTCGATTAATGCAGACTGTCGTTGTTCTATTTACTTCGTTTAATAACAAAGAATGTAGACATATTTTGGTTTACAAACTGTATTGTTTCATCAGTTAGTCACCTTAGCCTAACCCTAACCCTAATGTATCCACCATTATTTTTTTGTGAATTGTTTACAGTCTAGCAGCTAAACTTAAGCTGTAGACATGATTCGCTTGCATAAGTGTTAAACAAAAAAATCGGATTGGAGCACTACATTTTTGTTTTATGTAAAGGTGCATGCTTTGTCAATGGTAGTGGCTGCTAATTTGCTCAAGTACTCCTCTTTGTACCAAATCACAACAGACTTAGCCAGCTGACCAATCAGAGCAGAGTAGGCTTATGGAAGGGAGGGGTTTGCTCCAGACTTGCTTTGAACGAATCATATCAAAATAATTGACAAATTACTCTAATATTAAATACATTTTCTGACCTGTTGCAGGGGACTCTTACACAATATTAGGACACTTTAAAAAAAAAACCATATGACCTTTAATCACTACAATAATGATTCAGTCCCAAAATTTTACGTATTTCCTTATTTGAATCCAGATGGCATTTTGGGAGGGGCAGACAGTGTATACGCAAGATTTCTCTTCCTGTTCAATATCTAGCTCTCTCCATGTGAAATAAACTCCTTATGACCCACTATGCGTGTGAGCTGGAGTGGATGACTCTCTTATCTGCTGAAGGTTGGACTAGAGGGGCCTCTCAACGCTTTTCCTCACTCTTCAGTTCTCAGGAAGTGTGAACACAACACTAGGCATACAACAGGATGTTCCCACTCGAGCTCACAGCCCATCCGGAATCAGAAGAGGGACTTTTGACAGCAGATAAGAGCGAGCTATCAGCACACAGGCCTGAGTGAAAGGTGCTGTTTGGAAATCATCCTGACACACACACAGGGTAGCAACTGTCAACAGTATCAGGCAGTTTGACCATATTCTCACTTTCACCCAAGATGAGCACAAAAAAAGAAACCACTTCAGTTTTTTTTGCAGGCTACAGCGTCCCATTACTGCATACACCATATGCTCAAGAAATAATAACAAAATCAATAAAGAGAAAAATACAAAGTGCCATCTAACAATGGAAAGAGCGTGAGATATAAAAGAAAAAAAAAAGACATGACCCATAATTCCACAGTGAGACCTTTTAAAGACACTTCTGAATACTGGAAGCGGAGAGCGTGGAACTCGATTCCTCTCGGCTTTTTTATTGTCTGCCAACAATGGAGCGCTTCACATTGTGGAAGTCCCCAAGCTGTGCAATTGAAATTGTTTGAGGGATTGAAGATTATTTCAGTCAGTGAGCTGCCAAAGGGTAAACAGCGGCCGCAGTCTGCACGCTGACTGCACTATTGTGGCCGCAGTTTGTTGAGACGAGATCAATACAGTTCTCCCCAGTGCACTGGCTCAGAAAGAGTCCCAGTCAGAGCTGTGCTCTTCTCAATGAACCCGGTAAGCACTGCTCTTTCTGCCACAGAGCTCTACGACGTGCTAAAAATAGCCAGCAGTCTCAGATGGGCAAAAATTATTGTGAAGTGCTTGGCTCGGATGCTGATACACAAACAGAAGCTTTTCCTGTTCACTGCTCGTAGCGACTCACCCAAGTTTGAAAGCACAGTGTTACGTTTTTCCTCAACGGTTGTTTTTTTCTATTTTGCTTGTTATGATATCGATTTGCTAAAGGCACCGCATTTAAAATGTCTGATATGATTTCAGAATTATTTCTGAGCAAGTTCGTCAATGTGATTTAACATTCGCAGTGCTGTAAGGCAAAAACAATCCACTTGAACAACAAGCTACAATCAAAATTAATTAAAATGAAATGCTCTCTATTATTAAACAAAAAATCAATATGAGCCAGGCTTGCAGCACATCTAAACTAGTTGTGACATTTCGTATTCCAATGAGTGAAAAACTAAAAAGGTCATAAATGAGTCTTGACAGAAAAACATTGACTGGCATCACATTAGTAGTGAGACAAATATTGAACAAAACAATAGCTGTGTCTGAAATCTAAACTTTTCAGGCATTACATAGAGGAAGGAAGACATTAAGGTATGCCAGTTAATACTTAATATTGTGTTATATTTTAGACACAATATTGTCTGTTTTGTCAAGCTAAACACAGCAGTGATTCACTTCTAAATGCACATTTTAAATTAATCAATGATTCAATGGTCTCTTCATAAAGAGAGCCGTGACTTCATTCCTGAATAAATCAGCCATTTGAACGAATCAAATGAATGAATGAATGACTGAAAGACATTTACCGCCATCTACTGGCAGTTTTTGTTTCTTAATTATAGCATGATGGATTTATTTTAGATTTTGACATTTTATTTACATTTTCATATTGATAATGTTCTTGTCATGTTTAGTTTCTTCACGTGTTTAGTTTCCTTGAATAATGAAAAATATATGTAATTGTATTATATATATATATATATATATATATATATACATACACGTGTATGTGTGCGCATGAAGACTTCAGATGCAAAAACCTCCAATTTCTTCCAAAATTTTTTCTTTTGAATTACTTTTTTTTTTTTTTAAGGCTCCTATGTTTAGGTTCAGTAATTTCACTTTAACGGCAATGAAAATGTTATTAGTCAGTTACTGAAATGCCTATTTTCAAAAATAACATTTTTGTTAACTCATTGGTATTTAACAAATACCATTATAATTTAAGACCATGTGTGATTTTTTTGGCAAGTCTACCACTTTGGACAAGACACAGTCGTAAATATCCAAAATATTAATAAGAATGATTTTAATTTTAGTTTTTGTGTGATTTATTTCTTTCATCTGTCTGTGTGTGTGTGTTTTTTAATATTTATTTATTTTATTTTATTTTAATGAAATGATACTACAAATAAGAAACAAAAACTGCCAGTATGTGGCTGTAAGATTCGCTCAAATGGCTGATTCATTCAGGAATGATGTAAATGGCTCTCTTTATGAAGGGGCCATTGAATCATTGGTTCAGATGATATGTTCAGAATGTGGATTCATTTAGAAGCAAATCACAGCTGTTTTGCTTGCAGACACACAACAGTTCTGCTGTGGCTTTATAGGTAATATAACTGTTGGAAATTTTGAAAAAAAAAACAGACAATATTGTGTCTAAAATATAAAACAATATTAATGATTAACTGGCATACCTTGAAGTCTTTCTTCCTCTGTGTACTGCCTGAAAAGTTAGCATTGTAATAACTGTGAAAAGTCAACATTTAATCGCTTAAATGTGAACACAAACATCAACAAATGTTTCCTACTGTGTGAACTCATCTTCTACAAGACAATACAAAGTTTGCCAATATTTGTATTTCTTTAATTATAAAAAGGAGTACACAAGAAGCTGTATACAACCCCAGCATCAAGAAAAGCATAAAATAATAATGATAATATTATATATATATATATATATATATATATATATATATATATATATATATATTTATATTTATATTTATTTATTTATTTTTTGATGGACCCAACTAATATATATATATGTTATATAAGTTAAGTAAGTTGGGTTCATCAAAAAATAAAAATACAATAATTATTATTATAATATTAATAAAAATATAAGAAAGAAATACATAATAATGAGCATTATGAAAATAATGAAATTACTTTTATTTTAAATTTCAGACCAACAGACACTGAACCAATATCAACTGTGTTAACTATATAAAACTACTGCTCAATCTTTGGAAAAAAAAATAAAAACACACACACACACTCGATCCACCTCATTTCTCTTTTTTTTTTTCCCATAAGAGTGTCTGGCTTTCAGTCTCATAGCTGCACAAAACAGCTCATTTTGCTGCTTGATACTGTGAACTACTGTGTCTTACAATATTATTTTAATGTAATTTAATGTAATGTAACTATACATTTAACTCAAGATACTGAAAGTGACACTTTACTGATCTCAAGTGACACTAGGGATCACTTTACACCAAATAATTTTCACGCAAAATAGGTTTAATTTTGTATGGGTTTTTAGAATAGTATTGTTCCATTTATGAGTAAAATACATGAGGTGCATGAATAAGGTGGATAACGGTCATAAGATCCATCATAAAATACTCTAGAAGTACAGCATTCTTTGGTCTTACCTCTTTGGAGTCATCACTAGCTAATGCATGAGACAAATGTGCGCTGAACGTGCTCTTCCCAACACCCCCTTTTCCAGACAAAACCAGAATCTTGTGTTTTACAGAAATCATTTTCTGTTTAATTTCTTCTATGGCTGCAATGAGAGAAAACAAAGCCACACACTTCAGATTTACATAGAGCTATTGTAATAAAAAATAAAATTGATGTTGTACATCATCTGTTAACAAATCTAAAAGATAAATCTAAAAAGTCATAGTATGACATATTATACATAGAAATAAATACCTGGATCAGGAGCTTTGGCAGCACCAGACGCACATATGTTTTGGTTTGGGCATCCTTGACAGGCTGATGATTTACCAGCCTGGTCACTGCTTGTGCCCGGACAGTCTAGAGAGAATGACATCAGATTTAATCAATAAACAGAAGTGTATAGTGTTATTCTCAACAGATGCTTCTGTAATTTTACCGTCTCTTTCTGTCCTTAACTAAGATTATTAATATACACAATGACAGATGGTCTCAAGCATGAGTCCACTATGCCATTCAAAGAAAGACCAGAATTAAGTTCCCATACTCAGCTCGACAGCATGCTATAACTGTAACTGTATTTATGCATGTTAAAGTAAACAGTTATGTAAAGGTCTACATAACAGTTATGTAAAGGTCTGACATGACACATGTCAGTTTCCAAGACATAATTAAATATCAAAGAGGCACAGCGAAACGTGTGTCATATGCGTAAAGTTGGCGAAAGTATCATTTAAACTGTAAACCGATGGCAGACTAACTACTGGGGATTCTATACGCTTAATGTGAAAACGTATAAACATTCTTAGAACTTACGTTCTGGTGCATCACTAGGAACGTCCGCCATCTTTCAAAACATGCACACTTCCTGACACTGGTGCAATGACAATAAACTTCCCCGGATAACGCTGTGGGTCGAAAGTTCCCCCACGGTCACTTGTCAGTGCGTTGCGGTAAATTTGGTTTGGTGCATAATAACCAATAGTCAACCATTTTTACACACAGTGTGGCTTTGGTTTGTGTAGCGATCAAAATAAAATGTGAAAGTATTTGTTATTAACTCCAATTATGTTAACTCCAAATACAGAAAAATAAACTTTTGACTGTGTTCTTAAGTGACACTGTGGACCACTTTACACCAAATAATTTTCACACAAAATATGTTTCATTTTCTAGAATAATATAGTTCCATTTATGAGTAAATTATAGGAGTAATAATGTTTTATGAGCATATGTTGCTCTACATAAATACAGTAATACCTCAACCATGAATTTAGCAACTTTTTAACAAGTTTACTGCACAGGTCCTCAACTCTGGTCTACGAGATCCATTTTTCTGCAGATTTCAGCTCCACCCCTGATCAAACACACCTGAACTTTGATCAAGGTTGGAGCTAAACTCTGCAAAAAAAAAGGATCTCGTGGGCCAGAGTTAAGAACCTGGCCTACAGTATAAAAATAGCGCAGCTTTAAAACTCATGATTGAGGTATGGTTGTGTGTACCCTTACAAAAATTAAGCATGGTTTTACCACAAAACAAAAAAACAAATATGATTACCATAGTTAACCCATGATAACCACAAATTAACCATGGTTTTGAGACACTAACCATAGTTTAACTATGGCATTTTTAATAAAACTGTGGTTATACAAGTGGTAATCAATATGCCAAAACAACATGGTTACTGCTCTTTTACTACAATAAAACCATGGTTACTTTTTGTAAGGGTAATTTAGGGTTAAAAACAAACCGAAAACGCATTTAAGGAAGTCATTGAATTATATAACTGCAGGATAATTTGCTTAGGAATTCCTAAACTCTTTCACTGACAGGTAGCTCTGGAATGCCTTTTATGAGGAAAAACGTTCTCTCCAAATTAATTCTCACTTCTAGGTGGTAGCCAGGTTAACAAATTCATTCAGGTATGTCTGTACAAAATGAACATATGTAGCTCTTATATCTTAAAAATCACATTTTTTTTAGGATGCGGCACATTTAGTGGTCACTTGGAGATTTATTGGTGTCATACAAAACGGGAAACACATGGTTTGGAAAAAAAACTGTGACCTTCTGCCTACTTGAGCAAATTGTATGAGAGGTCAGTTGTAATAACTCTTGTGAAATGAAAAGGAATGTCATTCTGTGGCTACAAATTCCAAACATATCACCCTAGCCACATGTTCTGAACTCAGATCTTCACACTCACTCAGCTGTGTTTTTAGTTAAACAATGATTAAAATGCAGTCGCGCCTCTCAGCCACCGAAGGGTTAACGCAAGTGTTTGTTCAGGGCTTTTGAGGAAGCAGAAATGACTTTGTGGCAACACTGGAGTTAGTTTCCTAGACCCTCCCAAGAGCCATGTCACTGTATACAGGATGCTTGAATTGCCCAGTTACGGATGTTTCTTTTTAAATGCCAGAGAGCGACATGAAAGGCAAAAGGTGATTGGCTGACTGGCCATTTGTCATCCACAACTCTTACAATACTTTTGAGACCTGTTCTTTGAACTTCTGAGGCTCAACTCAACTTCGGCCATATAAATGTTTTAGGGAAAAGGTGGCGAATTACACCTCAAACTATTTAAACATGAGTTATGATGGATTTACCATCTTATATATACTGCTTTATTAGGACTTTTTCTGGGGGAAAAAACATTCCAGGGATTGGTTTGTTTCTTAACAGTTGTAGCTCCAGGTGATCAGTTTTTTAACATCTAAATTTTGCACCTCTGAGTTTTCCATGGACAGAGAATGTACTGTAATATGAGATATCCTTTGTTTTTTACACCCTTCACAAATGCTTATGGAGTGCAGCCAGCCATGAAGAGACACGCCCATGGACAGGCATTATGGGAGGAGAGCTCTCGTCCCCCCTTATCCCCAATTCATATAAAACCTCTTTTATGAATCCCTCAGGTGTGCTGAGGAATTTACTGTTTTGCTGAGTTGATCAGAAAACTTTCTGTTTGTACAGAAGCAAGGCAATACAAAATATTAGTGAAGTAAATTTTTAAAAACGCTTTTTAGCTTTGACAGAAAAAGAGTACAATGTTCAGCATTTAAAAAAGTTTTGTTAGTGCATGCAAATACCAGTGTAACACTTCATTCTGTTCTGTAGGGGGTGACATAGGAATCACTAAAGAAAAAGGGAACTGGCAAGTCTGAATTTCTTTTACATTTTTAATTAATTTACTTTGTTCTTTATTTGGTTTTACATTTTAACTAATTAATTTATGTATTATTTATAACAAGTGAGAATTATCTGTGACCTCAAACTTTATTTGAATCAAAAATCCTAACACAAAGGCGCAACATTTTGAAAAACAAGCATGTTATTGTGATTGGTGAGCCCCTCAGTCAGATGGCCTGTGTGCAAATCATGCAAATCCATATAAAAGTACTGACTCGTAAATAGAAGAAAGTCACTGACTACTCATAAAGGTGTCTCTGTAAGCTCAAATACCCCAGGGCAAGTGCACAGATAAATGTCAGTTTGTTACCAAGGAAACAATTCCACCTGGCTAGCTTAAGATATACCCAGTCGTTGTCCACTGGAAATGGTGTATGAAGGTTTGCTCATCTATCTTGTGGTTATCATGTTTACATTAGAGTCAGAGACCAGAAATGAGTTTTAGAACAGTTTGTGCTCTGAGTGTTGAAGGCACAATGTATATAGATAACTTCTTGAAGATGCACATTGAATTTGACGGATCAAGTGTTTTTTGTCTTGTGCATCACCCTTATCTTGTGTCATGTTATGTGAATCAAAGGAATGAATCATCAACTAAAAACCTTATTCTTGTTTATCATGAACCATACACAGGCTTATGGATGAATGATAATAAATGAACTATGACTGTACCTTAGCTGATCTGAGATGTCAAATATGTTTTTTGGGGGGGAGGCGGGGGGGATTTGAGCAGAGCCTGGTTATATACATCTGATTTCTGATGTGGATCTTGTTTTTGGTGTTTCAGACTATGTTTTCAACATAGATCCCATTTATTTCCTGGTTAATCTAGTTGAGAAGCACACCTGCATCCTTAATTGATAGAGAAAGGGTCACTTCATGGCCGTCTGACCAAGTTTCAATGTTCAAAGATATACATTTGCACATCATTACCCTGCATCTCAGGTAAGAATTATTCATTAATTCATTTTTAGAAGAGCATACTTTTCACCCAAACACTTTAAGAAGTCAATGAGGCTTGTATTTCAATTCCTTGAGAAAATGTGACTTAATGGCTGCCTGACCAAGTTTCAAAGTTCAGTGAAATACATTTGGACATGATTACCCTGCTTCTTGGGTACGGTCCATTCATTTAATTGTTCATGCATTCATTCATTCTTTAAATCATTCATGCATTCATTCATTCATGCATTCATTCAAGCATTCATGTATATAATTAAATCATTCATTCATTTACTCATGCATTCATTAATTCATGTATTCATTAAATCATGCATGCATTCATACATACATTCGTTTATTCATGCATTTATTCTTTCATTCGTGCATGCATGCATTCTATCATTCATGCATTCATTCATTCAGTCAACCAGTCAATCATTCATTGATTCAAGCATTCATGTATTCATTAAATCATTCATGCATTCATGTATACATTCATTATATCATTCATGCATTCATGTATACATTAAATAATTCATTCATACATACATACAGTCGTTCATTAATGCATTCATTCACTCATTCATTCGTGCATTCATTCACTTAATCATTCATACATTCATTCATTCAATCGTTCATGCATTTATATAATTAAATCATTAATTTACTCATGCATTCATTCATTCAAGCATTCATGTATTCATTAAATCATTCATGCATTCATACATACATTCGTTCATTCATGCATTCATTCATTCAGTCAATCATTCATTGATTCAAGCATTCATGTATTCATTAAATCATTCATGCATTCATGTATACATTAATTAAATCATTCATTCATACATACATACATTTGTTCATTCATTCAATCATTCATGCATTCAGTCATTCATTCATTCAAGCATTCCTGTTCTCATTAAATCATTCATGCATTCATTCACTCATTCATTCATGCATGCATTCATTCATTAAATTGTTCATTCATTCATGCATTCATTTGTTCATTTATTATATCATTCATGCATTCAGTCAGTCAGTCAATCATTCATACATTCATTCAATCATTCACGCATGCATTCATTCATTCATACATACATACATACATTCATTCATTTAAGCATTCATGTATTAATTAAATCATTCATTAAATGTTCATTCATGCATTCATTCATTAATTCATGCATATCATTATCATTACACATGCATTCATTCAGTCATTCATTCATTCATTTTTAGCAGAGCATACTTTTCTCAAACCCTTTGATAAGTAAATGAAAGTTTCGTAACCCTTCACAAATGCTTATGGAGTGCAGCCAGCCATGAAGAGACACGCCCATGGACATATCGTAACCCCCTAATATACGGGACGCATAAGTTTATTTCACCATATTACAAATAAATCCTAATCTAATCATGACAAACTGTATATTTTTGGAAAGGTCTAAGACTCCTAAATATATATTTTTCCACTATTTTGTGTAACAAATTATGCAGGAAAAGTAATAGATTAATTGATGACGAGTGCACCTCAAAAATCTACATCATAACAGGAGTTCTGACCTTTGTCACAAACCTTTGTTCTTTGTTGCCTTTTTCCCTATCATGCTTTAGATATCATAAGAAATTATATATCAGCTGAAAACTTAAAATTTCAAAATTCATCCTTTGAAAACCATTTTAAATTCAGACATTGCATTGCCATTTAAAATGCACCTTAAAATTATATTACAAAATGTTTTTGTTCATGAATTATAAAAATTTAAGTTTGAATAGTGCATTTTCACGTCTACGTTCAAAAATGGGACAGTTAATTGCTTATTGAGAAAAAGTGACTTCACTGTTGCCTGACCAAGTTAAAAAAGGATACACTGTGACATTATTACCTGCTTCTAGGATAAGTATTATTATTACAATTGTTTTTTATCAGTTATTATTACTTTTTGAAACAGAGCACAATTTTCTTCTAAGGACAAGAGATGCTTTTCTTCAGGCCAAACTCTTTACGAAGGAGGCTCTATGATTCATGGTGGAGAAACTGAGCTAAGCCCTCATGTGATGAGTCTTTCTTCCAGGCCCCAAGGACAAAGACTTAAATCTGCTCCACTTCCCTCAGGCCCACTCGCTCTCATGCGCAGATTAGCCTCCAAGGCTAGTGCAAGCAGTAATGTCTACGGGATTAGATTTTGCTCTTCGAAGCTTGGCTATACCCCACACTTACAGGCCCGGACAAAGGATAGTAAGCGCACTTCAATCAACAAGAGGCCGATCGGTGAGCACTTCAGAAGAGCGGAGAATGTGCAACCAATATCCATGGATGCACTCACCCTGAAGGGCCAGAGACATGTTCAACACTTGTTAACAAGTGTTCTCTTGTGACAACCCTGTGGATCACTGAGAGTTGATCTCCTGTACTTTCAGCCTTCTCTTCCAGAACGCGATACGAACTGCGGTGGATTTTCATCATACACAGTCCTCACTTGTTATATTAGAACAACATGACTTCTGTTCAATGAAGTGTCTTGATGATTCCAAGTGGAACAGTGGATGTGTCACGAATGATCCAGGATTTCTGCCAAGACTTCATTTAATCCAATATATTTGGAGGAATGCTTGAGAGAGCCCAGTCTTTGCTGTGTCTACAATTCATCTAATGTAAATTCAGTGCTTAGTGGGCTATTAAGTGCCTGTGCTCATTTTTCTTTGAAGTTAATTACAGTAATCACCATAGATAGAATACATACTGTAGCGTTATTCTGACCTCACATTCCTCCCAACAAAGTATGTATGTGAACATCCAAAACAACAACTATATTTTATTAATAGCCTAACCAAGAAGATGCTAAATGAACCAGATAAGATTGCATTCGTGCTGAATTTTGCTCAGATCTCTTTGCTCAGAATTAAACAAATCTTGAGCCCTCCGACGTGTGAGTGAAAAGTGCTGGCAAAGCAAAGAGAGAAGTGAGAATGCAAATGTGCATTGTTGCAGTGACTCAGAGTGCCAATGTGCTGCCCATGGGGAGTGGCTCTCTGGCATCACCAGCCATCACAATGATTGGATTCACTCACTATAAATGTGCTAATCTTGCCATTTCTAATTTGTCTCCATAGTGCTGTAAAGCAAATAAGAGAGTCAGACAGAAACATCAGCACACATAGTCAGACTGGAGCACTTGAGTCACACTAAAACACTGGAGTGTCAGAATATGACAGTATACCCGCCACAATTTGTTCTTGTGCTCCGTCCGCAAACCCTGCAGGAGATTTGTTAGATTGAGAGGACTGCCAGTGAGCTGGAACTGGCCATCGCTGAAAAAAAAAAAACCCTGATAGCAGTGCAATACAGACTGGAGGAGTTCTGCAAAACCACCCACTATGAAATAAAATATAAAAAGTGAGTGTGTATACATGTATATACATATATATAAAAAATTTCAGTGTCACATGATCCTTCAGAAATCAATTTAATATGCTGATTTGCTATTCAAGAAACATTTAATATTATTATTATTATCATCATCATCAATATTTAAAACAGTTGAGTACATTATACAATTCAAAAGCTTGGAGTCAGTATAATTTTAGTAAAGAACGCTGTTCTTCTGAACTTTCTATACATCAGAGAAACCTAACAAAACTTCTGCTCAGCTGTTTTCAGCATAATAATAATAAAAAATATTTTTAAGCAGCAAATCAGAATATTATAGTTCTGAATCGTAATGAACAGTTATTTTAAATAGTAGAAATATTTCTAATTTTTACTGCTTTTTGCTGTACTTTGGATCAAATAAATGCAGGCTTGGTGAGCAGAAGAGACAAAAACAAAAAATCTTACTACTGTTCAGAAACTTTTGACTGGTAGTGTATATTAAATAGGTAACTTGTGTTCATATGAACTAACCTACTAATGAGTAACTTAATTATATTAATTTTAATACCTTATAGTACTCAAACGTGACGTGAAGGTAATTATAACTTCCTGTTCAGTAAGTGAATCAGGTGATAAATCACACAGGATTCTTTATTCTTTGAGTTCAATTGAAGGGTTCGTCCATAAACTGTAAATATAATATATATATACAGTACAATTCGTCAGACTATTGAGTTCTTCAATCTTTTTCGAACGATTCATTACAAGAATCAGTTTATAAGAGTCATGTTCGTGAATCGAACTGAACTGAGCGGTATGTTGCTGATTCACTACCGGAACCGGATCATACTTGTTAATTCTCCGTGAATAGAAAAATCCGTTTGTTTTGCCTTCCCTCGATGATAGAAATAAGTGTTATCGCTTCATTGTATTGTATTAAATTGAGAGTTCGTCCGATATTAATTAACATTTTATCTATCTTTTTATTGAAATGGCGAAAAAGATTCAAATCGAGAATTCGGTTTGTTTCTCCAACAAAATTATCTCGTCGATTCAGCGCACACGTAGGCCTACTATGCTGTGATACGTTTTAGTACTTTGTTAAACTCGACAGACATGTCCGTATAAACGGTTAATTATTAATTTTTTTTTTGTCTCTGGAAAAGGTAGCAGCATACAGATACAGAATCACCATACAGGTGAGTAAACAATATAATCACTTTCCAGTTTAAGTTTGAACCGTTTCTAATAAGGATGTTCCAAACATTTAGAACAACTCCCTCTCATTTCAGCTTTTGTCTTTTAATAGGCTGTCTGTTCATTATACTTAAAGCATATATTGTTTTAAAAATAACATTTTCGATTATTGTGTTGGTAATAATAATTAGGCTGCTGGCACTGACCCCAGTTTTGTAGTATTGCTCCTCACAAATCCCTCAGTTCAGACCCATACTCAGCTGTCATTATCTTTAAAGACTCACATTCCTTGGAGTCGATTATTGTTTGGCTCATATCTCACCCTTTGTTTATGCTGTCTGCTCTTTGTTATGAAATCTTTCAGCTGTGTCAGAGTGTTTGCCTCCCTCTCATGGTAATATTACAGTTCTCACTGCTCACGTTTTATTTTGTCAGACAGGAGCCTGCAATAGATCCGTGCCAGCTTGGAGATTAGTTCTTGTGCATCATGAGAAACTGACATGTCTGTAAATATAGAACGAGTAGAGCCAGTGGTACAACAATTGGATGTAATATTAGACCTCTCTGATATAGTATGATCTGTGTGTGTGTGTGTGTGGCACTGAGGGCTGGGATATCCACGAGACAATGAACATGCTGGAGCAGTGCCTCGGTGATGCACGTGACACAATGCGGCAGCTGGCTGGCTGGCTTCAAGGCCACACTAGAGCGGGAGGCCAATTCATTGTTTACAGTCCTGGAGCGCTGCACAGGCTTGCACAAGAGCTTCCCCTGTGCACCTCACCAGGTGTAAGACTCATTCAAATTTCTAAGCACAACAGACGTTTATGCAAGGGTGTACAGTAGGTTTTATTTTGAACGTTAGGAGAATTGAAGAGGAAAGCATTTAAGTGGGGTTCAGGGGAATGCTCGCATGATTGATTAACTTCTACAGAATGGTGTTTTTTTGGCCACACAAGAAAAATTGGTTAAAGGGATAGTTCACCCAAAAATGAAATTTCTCTCATTAATTACTCAACCTCATGTCGTTCCAAACCCATAAGACCTTTGTTCATCTTCAGAACACAAATTAAGATATTTTTGATGAAATCCAAGAGCGCCCAGAAAGGTAGTAAGAACATCGTTAAAAAAGTCCATGTGACATCAGTGCTTCAACCGTAATGTTATAAAGGTACAAGAATAGTTTTTATGCACAAATAAACCCAAAAATACGACTTTATTCAACAATTTCTTCACAAGAGTACCACGATGCATGAATGCTGAAGCTCTTACAGGTTTAGAATGACATGAGGGTGAGTAGTTAATGACAGAATTTTAATTTAATCTTTAATAACACAACTGCAGTAATAGTAAACATTTACTTGTTTGCATAGAATACATGAGGTGTTTTGTATTATTTAAGCACCTAGACCCTTATCAACACAGAATTTTTTACTTGAGAAGTACCATGAAACTAACTTTACTTAACCTTCTTTATAGTGTAAATGTTTGTTTTAATATAATTTGATTATCATTACCTTACTTGTTCACATTGGCCACATACGCACTGCAAGTTTCAGGAGTGACAACCGCATTTAAATTTGGGAGTGAGTTCCTTAAATTATCGTTCCGTGTGTACTGAACACGTTTTGGTGTCTTGTGGGAGTGAATAAGAATTTAGCCGTTTGGTATCTTCCATTTTTTTGGCTAAAGACTCTTTTATCTGTCAGTTTTAACTAAACTACTGCTGGTAGACATGCTGTTTTGTTTATGCTCGGCAGACTGCTTTAGAGAGTGCTGTCTTGCAGTGTTGCCATGTCCTCATATTTACAAGCGCTTTTAGGCATGCTGTTTGGTCTCAGCTCATAAAGCACTTTATGGCATTAATAAAGTGGTCTGTTGCGGATATGAGAGATTTTTTTTTTTTGGTGTGATAAAGTATTTGGGCGTTTTCGTGTTTTTTTTTAGCTTGTCCTTGTTTGTTTGTTTTTTTCTGTGAAGATCTGGCAACACAGTCTACTGCAGGATTTGTGATTTCTTGCGTCTCACATACAGATGAAGACACATTTCTGATCCGTGTTTAAAATACGTCATTAACAACTAGTTGTTCAGTTCGGTTCTGTACACACTGCGTAGAATTTCTGTAAATGTGGTTGTCACTGTATTTTAGTGAATTAAGATGAACTGACAACTGAATTTAGCTGCAGTGTGTACGTAGCCATTATCTCTTGGAATAGGAAAAGTCAGGCTTCCCTAATATCAGATATCAGCATGTGCATTGTTACAGTACAAGTACAACTTATAGGTGACACCACTGATGGTTCTTATTTCCATGCTTGGTCCAGTGTAGACTAGTTTTTTGTTAACTATAGCATAATGATAATAAGCAGCCTACAGAAACTCTAGTTGCAACATACCACAATTTTGCAGGTTGGTCATGAGTAGTTAAAGATGTTCACTTCCAGAAGAAAAATTTACGGATAATTTACTCACCCCCTTGTCATCCAAAATGTTTATGTCTTTCTTTCTCCATTTGTGAAGAAATTATGTTCTTTTTGAGAAAAACATGTCAGGATTTCTCTCCATATTCTGGACTTCTATAATGTCCCCGAGTTTCTCCAAAAATGTAGTTTAAATGCAGCGTCAAAGGGCTCTAAACGATCCCAGCCGAGGAAGATTGTCTTATCTAGCGAAACAATCGTTCATTTTCTAAAATAAAAAAGTAATAAATAAAATCACAATTCATATACTTTTTAACCTCAAACACTCGTTTTGTCTAGCTCTTCATGAACTGTTTATATTCTGGTTCAAGACAGGTCAAAAAACTCCCATCTCATTTTCTTCTTCAACTTCATTGGAGTCCTACATCACTGTCCTACATCCTACATCACTGTACCTTTTAAAGGGCGTTTGATCTTCTTTGCACATTCACTTTGTAAACACTGTAAAACATAATTTCTTTACGACTAAAGAAAGAAAGACATTAACATCTTGGATGACAAGATGGTTAGTAAATTCTCTGTAAATTTTTGTTCTTGAAGTGAACTTCTTCTTTAAGCCTTCTTATTAATATTGGTGCGAAACAGTATTTTGTCTTATTCCCTGCATTCTTTTTAGATTATGTGGCTGTTTTGATAGTTGTCTTTCCACATAGTGTTTTGAAGCAATAAATTCTCAACAGAATTCAGATTTTTCACATTTTATCATTAGTGTTGTGATAGTAGGAGCCTGAGCAAATCTTATTACATTTTTGGAGCGAACTGGTGATCGAGCACCCAATAGCTTATGATTTCCACCACTGCAAAATTACATGAACAGGGCTTCAGTTACGTTGTGCAGATAAATGGTTCCAGTGGCACGTATCAGACCGGAATTTTGCATTTATCATTAAAGCTTTGAATGTGCGATGTATATAATTAATGAATAGTTCTACATTTCTGTTAACCATGTTATAGCTAAATATTGTGGGGTTGTAGTTGCTAGATTTGCTAGACTTTTTGCAAAGTTGGCTCAGTGTATACAGTAGCTTACCCAAAAATGAAAAATTGTAATTCTTTACTCGGAAGTCAAACTTGTATGAGTTTTCTTACAGTTATTTGCACAATGTAGTTTTACAGTGAAGATATTTCAGCAAAGCCTGTCTGAGTGCTCTGTCTGGGTCAATTTTTCTACAACTGTTAGGGTGTCTCAGGCAGTTTTTACCTTTATGAATGTGATAGCTTTTTTTTAAACATTGATGCATGACCCGTTTCCAACGGCAATACAAAGCAGCACATGCGTGACATGCAAACCACCACTAAAGAGTGCCAGTTCCTCACAACCATTTCACATCTCATGCATGCAAATTCTGCCCTGCATTGGAACATCAACTTGTCTTTTGTTTCCCTGTCTTCACCATGCTGCAGCATTTGTTATTGAGTGGATTTAGTGTCAATGGCACTCGCACAGTTGTGCACTCGCACTCCTTTTAATGCAAAGTTGTCATGAGTGATTGGAGCCTAGCCCTAGATTAAAGTCAATGTGAATAGATTGCGACTGTTCCCGCACTTTTTTTTTCAATGTTGGTCCCTGAGGTATTTTCCTTTTAATGTTCTCCATAGAAATTTTAAAGAATTCTTTAATAAAAATGTCACATTTTACGCAATAAAGTAGGAAGGAAGTAAAATATAAAGTTTTGCACAGACTTGTTTTAATGGAAAATGAATGGGGTTTTTATTTCTAGAATTTTACTTCTTTAATGTGACCAGTTAAGCGTTTTCAAACAGTTTTTAATGTTTAATGTTTAAAGTTTTTAATTTTTTTAAAGAAGTCTCTTCTGCATTTATTATATCCAAAATACAGCACAAACAGTAATATTGTGAAATATTGTGAAATTTCAGGATCGTTACTCCAGTCTTCAGTGTCACATAATCCTTCCGAAATCATTCTAATATGCTAAGTTGTTGTTCAGGAAATATCTATTATTGTTATCAATATTTAAATGGTAAAGTACATTTTGTTCAGGATTCTTTGAATAGAAAGATCCGAAGAGCAGCATTTATCTGAAATAAAAAGCTTTTGTAACATTATACATATACCATTCAAAAGAATTTATAGAAATGAATGCTTAAATCAAAAGTTATGATAAAGACATTTATAACGTTACACAAGATTTCTATTTCAGATAAATCCTTTTCTTCTGAACTTTCTATTCATTAAAGAAACATGAAAAAAATCTACTCGGCTGTTTTCAACATAATATTAACAAATGTTTTTTTTTTTTTTACCAGCAAATCAGAATATTAGAATGATTTCTGAAGGATCATGTGACTGGAGTAATGATGCTTAAAATTCACCTTTGTTTTAATTTTGGTTTGGATTCATTTAATTCAGTGGGGTTAAATGTGGGGATAAAAAAATGCAGACAGTGTTCTTTTTACTGTATTGTTCTGTCTTTTACATCTTTCTGTAATAAAAAATATATTTAAAGAAATCAGCTTTGAAATCACAGTAATAAACAAAAAAAAAAATTAAATGGCAAAAATGTTTCACATTTTTACTGTTTTTGCGGTGCTTTGGATAAAATAAATGCAGGCTTGGTGAGCAGAAGAGACTTCTTTAAAAGATTAAATATCTTAGTGTTGAAAAACTTTTGACTGATAGTGTATTTCCAAAAGAAAACTTAAATTCAATTAGAAAAAAATTTATAGAACTTGATTTTATTCATCTGGAATTTATTAGATCTTGGAAAATGAGTTGCTTACCAGAATAAATCCAGACTGAATTTGAGGTTAGCACTGTGTTTAAATATTTTTTTGACCTTTTGGTTAACATTATCTAATAGTCTATGTGGCCTATGTGACATCAGCGGAAAAGTTGATTCAGAGGAAGAGCAAGTTAGTAGATTTTATTAAAGATCACAAAAACTAGTTCACAATAAGGTGAGGAACATGCAGGGAAATAAATGTCAACTTTGGCCTAAGTTGATTTAAGGAACATTTTTTGAATTGATCACACTGCTACTGTTTTGTTACGGCTTGTTTTATTTGGCAACATATACTTGAGTAAAGCTTGTTTCTGTTTGGAGAAGATAAATGTTTTCATCCAGTTTGTTTGCACAGTAATACTGACACATATCGCCTGTTGTGCCAACAGGGAGCCGACCGTTGAATCTTGTCCAAAATCCTGTAAGCTCCATCACTAGCAAGGTGACAGTCAGTCTTGGTTTTCAGAAGGAAACCTACACCCATTTGATTGAGTTCTGGAACATCAGCCTTCTCTGTTCAGAGTTTAATTTGGTTTGGAATATGTTACAGAAATAATAGCTCGTTTCAAAATATTACACAGTTGGTGAAATCCATGATCCTTGAAATTCCAAGATGTATTATGAGGCTGAACCAAATTTGGCATGTAGGAATGTGTGGGTGCCAGGATGGAAAATGCTGTGTATGTGATCCCTAACACTTTAGTCCCTCCCGTATATGTAAATCGCATGGTTAGACCAAATTTAACCCAGTGAACCCTACAGGTCAGGTGTCTGAGGTCAAACTAGCTATGTATGGCAAGTCACCATGCCAACAAGCCAATTGGCCATGTGACATTGCAACCACCATTTATGACACAGTTGCTCCAGGAAAACACTCCAGGAAGGAAGAAAGCTTTCTATTTTGGTTGCACTCCGACCAGTATAAATTTGTTCTATTTCTAAGGAAAGATCCAGACGTGCATTTCCTTACAATACCAGCTACACATGTTTTCCCTCTGAGAATATTACATGACTAGCAGGGAGTCTTGTAGGATGTTGGGGTGTGTACACTGGGGCACTAGATCATCAGTCATATTGAAGGAGACAGCAGTTCATGTTCGTCTCGGGGTAGGATTGCCTGCAATGACCTCAAACAGCTGTGCAAACACACTCCCATCTTACAAATCACATTCGCAACCATAGACCTCTGCCGATAGATTTTTATTGTGACACATGAAGAGTGTGGAAGACATTCTTCACAGACTCAATGGTAGCTAAGTGCTGATTAAATGAAGGTGTGTTAGATGTTTGCTTAGGGTGTAATTCAGTCCTGACCACCGTCCGAGATACTGAGAAGATAAAGAGGTTCTGTAGCTTCTTGTCATATGTTTTGCAAGTCAATCAGGAATCTTAAAATTTCAGTTTGTCATGGAATTTTAAATCCGTGTTACTAGCAAAAAGAATATAGAATTTAAATAAGACTAAATAAATTTGAATTAATTTAAATTTGGGATACTCCCATAGTTCTCACTTTTTTTGCTCCATTGAGTGTTTTTTTTTCTGTGTACAATCCTTAACAACCTTAACAAAAGTAGTCTTGCCTTAAAAAAAAAGAAAAAAAAACCTAGCCATTTTTAAGAGAAGAAAGTTCAGATGAGGCTTAAGAAAACATTTGAACCTTGTAAAAATTAATTGAACTTAAAAATATATTTTGCCACACTGATTTCCTGTTGTCGGTTAATGCACTTTCAGTTTACAATGCATCACTTACCTTTGTTTTATATATAAGGCCCTATAAAATCTGTTTTATCCTTTTCCAGATTCCCTTTTTTCCATTTTAATTTTTCTGGATTTCATTTATTTTCCAATTCAATTTTTCTTTGATTCTGTTTTAACGGTTAAATGAATTGTTATTAATCAAAAAGCCTGTCTGTTTAATTGAAATCATTAATACTTGCACAATTTAACAGCAATTTATCAAAAGTTGACAAAAATTACATTTTTGAGGCACTATGAATTTTCTCAAATTCACTTTTATTTATTAATTCTGTGTTTTCCATGAATGTTCTGGATTCCATTTTAATGGTTTCATTTCATTTTAATAATCAAAAGCATCTCTAAGTAATTCATTTTATATAAAAAAACTAATTCATTATTATTTTACTACTCCCCCAGAAATACTGTATTTATATTTTTCTGGTAAATAAATATTTCTGTCACAGTTTATTCAAGTTAAAATTGTACTTTTATTTTGATGGGTTGCTGTGAAGACCTTAAAGTTTCTATTTGTAAATGATATGATGGTAGTTTTTTTTTCAGAATATGCAGAATTCACATTTAAATAGAATCATGTGGCTTAATATTCACAGACACTAGTCCATATCGTGCTTCGATTTAAGTGTTTATTTTCTGCATCACAGAAATCATAGGTCCCTAGTTTTGTCTGAATGCATATCACTGTATATTTCTTTTGTTAATCACTTGTAGAAAAAACACAATGATGTTGTATTTTTGGTTGGAGGACAGAATTCAGAAAAGTTAAGAAGGTTTGGAACTAGCTGTTTGAACTACTGCTAGTGAAGATACATTTATGTATTTGTGTTACATTTGTCTTCATCATTCTATTGAATAAATTAGCTGTCATTGTATGGACAATTGAGAAAGAACTTGATCAAATTGACTCTCTTTTAGACTTCAAAATGGAGCCAAACAAGTAGGATTACAGAAGAATAGAAGTTCTTGCCCATTTTGTTGTTGTGTTAGACTATTGAAGTTCCCCCATTGTGTGGCTGTTTAATTTGTTTGAATTGCAATTCATTAAATTCCTCTTCCTGTCATTCCGATGGAAATTCCACTTCAACATCCTGTAAATTCCAGCTTGTGAATTAAGAATGTTGCTCAACCCAGGTGGTCATCCATCTAAGATCGGACCAAGTTTGCTCCAATTCACTGTAGTTTTATTGACATTATTTATCGAGGTCTGTTGATTCAGAAGGCGTGGTTTTGCGTCAGTGGCCAACAGCCTGCATTATCAGTTAAGCTGGCACAAGGAAAACGGCTCCAACCATAGACAGGAACTAGACTCTGTCGAGAAGCTTGTGCACAAGATCTTTTATAAACCTTTCATTCATATTCATCAGAAAGGCCACTTTTGTCTTAATTTCCTTCCACTTCCGCAGGGCTAGGAGAGCACTTGAGCTTAATCAGAACAGGAGGAAAGCAATTCATTCTGCTTATGTCAGTGTGAAAGAGGAGCCTCTGTCATGAGGTTGGAGAGCTCTTGACTCTTCTGCTCGAATGCTCTCCTGTGGGTCACACATTTTAAACAAATTAACGAAAGATGAAATGCAAATTGTATGGAAAACGTGTGCTGCGAAATAGATGTAGTGCTGTTCACAGCTGTTGATGGGATTGGGAAAAGTGAGGGAGTGTTAGAACTGGTTTTACTGCTGACATAATGGAGTTGTATGGTAACCCCCCATTTTCCCCCAAGCAAATGGGCGGCGTCTCCATGCTTGGAGTTTAAGACCAGCTCAGGTTCTCAGCATCTTCACATTTTAATTGCTTTAAGAACTTGATTTAACAACCTTTATTTTTTGGTATTTTCATTGCTTTTTTGAACTGGAAAACAAATGGAAACTTATATATATTTTCCCTTTCAAAATTAACTGTAAATATTAATTATCAAATATACTATTCTAAATTGCTATTAAAAAGTGTTTGAGTTTATAGGAATTGAGTATATTATTTTTTTATATCTAAAATGAGTGGCAGCACATGACTGCACAACTTTGTGGTTGGTTGTGATATGGAGGTTTACATATATTTTTGTCTGTACGTAAGGAAAGGAGCTCTTTATCATGGAAACAAATGGACAAAGTTCTATGGTAGTCCAGCCCACTTCAGCCCCCCAGGGTTTTACTACCATACTTCTCCACCTGTGATCTGGTCATCACCCACAGCATTCTTCCCAAAACAGCCTGCAGCTTCTGACCTTCCTCCTCTGCACTTTTTCACCCCAGCTACTCAAGAATCCTGATCATTCAGGCCGTTTAGTTTGTTCACGCTCACTGGGAGTAACACACCCACCTAGGAGCACATGGATGTGGTCTTCATTAGAGCCGTTTAAAATGTTAATGATCAACTTATAGTTTTATAGGCTGATTTTCCCAGAAAATTTAACTTTTAATTTAAATTTTAAGGGAACCCCAGGTATTAAGACTTGTATGGCTTAATATAACGTAAACGATGTCTCTTACTGAAACATGCAGCAGAAAACTCACAAAAGATTTACGTTATTTAAAAAATCCACATTATTTTAGACACATTTTGGTCTATGGGGGCGCAATTATTTTGATAATGTGAAATGGTTGAGGTAGTGGCGCTACCTGTTACTATATTTATACACTAAATGCTGTACCATCAGTTTTTCCCCACAAAGAGTCTAAATGCCCTGGACATGTTTACATCCTGCCAGGATGGCATCTAGCGTTTCTTGTCTCTGCCATATGTAAGCTCTTTCAGTAGCTGTGCTCTACTAAAAGCCTCAAAGGCATCAGGGCTAAAGCAGAGAGAACAAAGACATGTGTCTTTAGCAGTGTTGGCCAAGTTACTCAGAAAATGTAATTAAATTACTGATTACTGAATCCTTTTTTAAAAGTAATCAAATTACTTTTCTGATTACTTTATTTCAAAAGTGTGTGTTGCCTAACACGTGTTATAAATAGAAACTTTGCCTATGCTTACGCGTGTTAATTGTTTTGGTTTTATATTACTTGTTCTTGTTGCTTGCAATACATAAATAGCGATTTATTTGTTTTAGATATTTTATGTTTAGATATTTCTATTTTGCCTGAGTCCCACAAATCATTATATTCTATCGCATCCCGCACACACGAGTCCCTGACCGCCCTCACCCACCCATCAAGTCTTGTCCCGCGCCGCTCTCTGTTGCATCGAGTCCAGCAGGAGTGCAGGTCTCTAATCCACTGGCACTGAACTCGACAATAGAAGTTGATGCTTTGCTCTCTGCACCCGGTACGTTCTCAAGAAGTTTTAATGTGCCGTGCTGCCCATTCAGGTGTTTTAAATTGGATGTGGAGTTTTTCACAGTTGAAAACAGTTTCTTCCCCTGTAATTGACAATGCGCAATAATGTTATTGCCTTCGACAGAAAAAAACTAAAAATAATGATTGTATTTCCAGCTACATAATGCATACTTTTCTCTCACCATGCTGAGTTTGTTTTCATTTTTAGTATCCACCTCACAGGCGCTTACCAGTCAAAGTAGGTCTCAGGTAGAGGACGTTGCGTGTGCTAGCCAACACCCTTTTTACAATCTAGATGATAAAACACATTCTGTCGGCAATGATGTAACGCAGCGGTAACGCATGCTTGTAACTATACTCTAATTGCTCGTTTGGAAATTATAACGTGTTAAATTACTCCGTTACTAAAAAAATTATCAAATTACAGTAACGCGTTACAAAGTAATGTGTTATTGCCCAACACTGGTCTTTAGGAAGTTTTATTTGTCCACAGGCGTCTTCCCATTCTTTTCTCCTCTTATAACTAGGAAAAGCAGTGAAGACTTATATTGCTTTTCTTGTTGCCCTTCAACTGAAAATTACAATCAAAAGTTGCACAATGTGGGATTGTATCAGTATTTTATTTTCCGATTTGTGTTTTGGTAAAAATAGCAACAGGTAGCGCCAGTAGCTATTTTGCAACTATTTCACGTCATTAAATAATGGCACCCCCCATAGTCCAAAATATGTATAAAACATTGTGGATTTTTTATATAATGGGTTTTCTGCTACATATTTCAGTAAGAGACAACATTTACGTTATATTAAGCCATACAAGTCTTAATGCACGGAGTTCCCTTTAATACGTTATGGCTCTATCAAAATATTGCTCTATTTGAACATTCCAACCAGCAAAACCGGTTTAACCAATTGTATCACACTCTGGAAAGGACTATCTGTTTGAATGACTAATGAGAGATAGGATGGAGTGTTAAGGAAACCTGTTTGAAAACAGTCAATATTTGTGCAGTTCTGACACATTATACACTGCAGATTTAAATCAAGAGGTTGTTTGTTGTTCCATTAAATCATCAAAAACTATATCTGACAATAGTTGAAAAAGCTGGGAGGAGCCTGTGACCTGGAAATAGCTGTTAATAGACTATAAATAAAAATAATTCCACATGCTGCAGTCAGAGACCGCATTCCCAATGCATGACAGAATACTTGTTCCATTTTTCCTGTCTCATTAGGCAGAGATCTGAAGCACAATGTTAAACTGGTGCGGAGGGTGTAGAGAGGCCACGGTGGGGCCTCCCCAGTTTTTGGCTCCACCTTATTCTGCGCTGTTTGGCAGTTGGCCTGCTGTTTCACAGCTGTCTGGATCTTCAGAGTTTCCACATCACTGCACTGACTGAGCCAAAAGCATCCAGGCATCCAGCACAAAGTCTGAGCACATAAACCTGCTGTGTCTGATCCAAACCAGAACCTTTTAAATGTAAACGAAGCGTAGAGGTGATGGGTGTAACTTTTAGATAAGCCATTGATAGGTTGATTTGCCAAAAAGTTGCCTGAGCTGTCAAAACCGCAATGTTGGCTTTATCAATGTTGTGATTTTGAGGGAGATTTTTAGTGGGCTTGGTTTGGATTTCACGATGCTTTTTTAATGCACTGCAATACTATTTTGCTTATTATGATTTAAGTATTTTATTATGACATTTATGGTGCCTAGCAGTAACTTTTCTTAAAATTTTGCTGTTTAGCAGTTTTTTAAAGGTCTGTTGATAAATACACATTTTACTGTATACTTTTGTGTATTACAACCCTCTGTGCTCAATTAATTTTGTCAACAAAAGCACACAGCTGAAATGTGCAAAGCAGGCAAACAAGAACCAGTTTTTCTTTGTAATGTTATGATGAAGTAGGAATCATTTGTTTTTGTATGTTTTGTGCAGCATAAATGTGGGCTGTGGGTAAAAACGATTCATAGGAATTTCTCTTGGCAACGCTTTCAAAAGGTTATTAGTTGTGTTTCTGCTGTCTTTAACTAAACAATGGCACTTCATAAGCCACCATGGATGTAAATATAGCATGAGCAAAGTTTGCCTGCTCTGTAATCACTGCCGAATACACAAAATGACAGCTGAGCGACAAAAGAGGAATGCATTGACTCAAGAGTCAAAGAGTTTGCATGCTTGGAAACTCCTCTTTCTAGAATGGTTAGTTATGATTCCATTGGTTAGTTACGATTTCAAGAATTTTGGCATCAGGGTACATGTAAAAAAAACAAGCCTGATGCTTCAAGTTATAAATGAGCAGCGTCATTGATTGAGACTGACGTGTGACAGGACCCCCCCATGGATGATAAAGGCATGTCAGGGGTTGCTATAAATGTTAACTTGAGTGGGTAGAATGTATGTTGGCTACTTTTATTGCAAAAAGAGTGTTAACAATGTTAGTGTTACACATCTGTGTAAATGAGCTAGACTAAAAGTGCAGAATCTTTAAGTGTTTCTCCTTTACTTTGCATCATAACTTTACTTTCTTAAAATGTTCAAAATTCCAAAAACATTTGAATCTCTTATTTCCAGGGTGGATTTTTACTGTACATTTTTAGGACCTAATGATGCTGATGATGTAACTTTCCTATAAATTAGGGTTCATTGGTCAAACTTTACTGTAGTATGAAATATTATATGAAATCAGATATTGATACCAAGATGTTCATGTCTTTTTCTCTTCAGCCAAATTAAGGTTTTTGAGGAAAACATTCCAGGATTTTTCTCTATATAGTGGAGTTTCTCTATATAGTTTGCAGTTTCAGTGCAGCTTCAAAGGGCTCTACACGATCCCAGCTGAAGAATAAGGGTCTTATCTAGCGAAGCGATCTGTCATTTTCTAAAAAAAATAAATAAATTATATACTTTTTAACCTCAAATGCTCTTCTTATGATAAGGGGGGCGCGGCAAGGCTAGTGTACAGTCAGACAATTTTTATAGAGAATATCTGCTGCGCTGCCCGGCAGTATTCAGCGTGCAACGCTCAGTGTGTGACGCTCCGCTCAATATTTCGCTCTATGAATGTGCGTTCTGTTGAGTTGCTCACGGCCCATATGAATGCTCCACTCGTGTACCGCTTATGCTCAACGGAAAAGCAAAGTCCGCTCAAATAACTTGCCGACAGAAAAATTCTATGTATACTTGTTCCTGTTTGCAATAGCGTCACATACTGTGCTGTAACATGCTGTAGTACTGCTGTACTGGACAACACTGGTAAAATGACGCGACCCTCTCGTGACGGTATGCTCTGCTCACATGCTCTGATAATAATAGCTTTGTAGGACTATACATTATTTTGATAATTAGTCAAAAAAAAAAGTTATATCTGATTCTGTGTCATAGAACTGAATAAAATAATATATTGAGATTTAATATTCATATATTTTCTGTCCAATTTTATTGTTACTTTCAATAAACGTGGTTATTTTATTGGCTTGTGATTTTTATTTTTTATTTTTTTCAGTATCATTAAAATTAAATGTAATAAATAAAGTTAAATTAAAAAGTCTTATAAAATGACTATATTATTTAATAAAATAATAAATAAATATTACGAAGCAGTTTCAGTTTCCTCCAACAATTTTCATTTCTGTACATGCCTAGATTTTTATGTAAAAAAAAAAAAACATTTTCAGGGTGATACAAGACCCCACTGTGAAATTATCTTGCTTGTTATACAGCTACTTGCCACAAACGTAAATAATTAAACACAAAATATGAATTTCATCATATTTTATTACCTCAAGACGACTCACAGTACCTGCTGCAAACTGTCTGTTATCAGTTGTGGCGGTTTTTGTTGTAAAATAACAGACCACTAGATGGTGCAATTGATATCAGAAATGAGAACTGCCATTAGCCGAGTAAAATTATGAATGAATGAAGCATAGTAGTTGCCAACAAGTGCCAGGTAAATGTAAAGTAGATGATGAATCTACTTCAAAGATCGCAACTACAACAAAGTGAAGAAAATTTGAGAAAATTGAGAAAATCTGTTTAAAAAAAACAATGAATGCTGTTACATGGTAAAGAAAAATAGGACATAGTAAAGCTGCATGCTTTACTTTTAATGTTTCTACTCCAAAAGTGACTAGTTCCTTATTTAGTTTTTTTTTCAGTAAGTTGTCACACACTGAATTTTAATTATTACGTTTCAGATAAATCCTTCTGAAATTGTATTTATGTGTAAATTAAGGGGCTATTCTGCAATGGCAGAAAAAGTTTGGGAACCATTGCACTAGCTTGACCTCACACATTATAGTCACGTTGAAAAGGCCAAAGAAAGCAAACGCCCTTTACAAAAACTAAAACGATGTTGGACGATAGAGCCTTGCATGGACCTCAAATCTAGGCCCAAGCCTGGACATTGTCTGACAGCTTATCAGAGTTCTTGGCCTGAGTCTGACCTAAGCCTGTCTTTTTTTTCCCTTCTCCCAGAACAGCTTATACAACCGTTTCAGCTGCTATTAAAATCGTTTACTTTTGTATGTAATGGCAAAGTGATTATATGTAGTTTAGTTTTTTACATTGTTAATTTAGAAAAACATTTGGAGCATTTTTTTGTTCATTAAATGTGATTTACAGATATAAAAAGTTCAAGCATATCACAATGTTAGTTTAAATGTTTAACCTAGATAAATGTGTGCTGTCCAATATCCAATCGTGTGCGCTGAGATTGGAAGCTAAAACGCTCTTTAGACCTACAGGAGGCGCCAGTAACACTGGAAATAATAATAACACTGGGAACTTAAAATACGCCGTCATTTTGCTCATAAACTTTTGTTTCTGTGCACTCACAATATCAACAAAATGTTATGCTTTTATAAAATAAAGAAAACAGGATGCTTTCTGCCCTCTCGGTCTTGAAAAGGAGCGCTTCACAAAAATGAACTGAAACTCAGCGAATACTTGCCTCACAGACTTGATAAATATATCTATAGAAATCTTTGAATTGGTACTTAAAATAAATTAAATCAAAGCAAAAACAAAAGCTTTTGTGTAATCCATAAAGATGATTTCTCTCAAGTCGCGTCCAATGAGAAGATCAGGATCGTTAACTCAGAAAACACTACTTTATTAATAATTAATTCATATATCTCCTTACTATTTCCCACCGACACATTCATGGTAATTACTTTTAACTGGTGCTTTGTGGCAAGCTTTAGCCTATTGTGTGCGCTTGAACGCGGATCTCTTCCAGCTGCTCTGAAGGCACGCTTGCTACACTAAACACCGTCTGAGCCGGTCTTGACAGTCACAGTGGCATGGTCTTGTGTTAGATTTACATTTAGACTTACTTTATTAATCCCAAAGGGAAATTCACATGTCACAGCTCATCACACAATAAATAAATAAAAAAATAATAAATAAAAATAAAATACTGCACAACCCCACCTTATTAAGCATCAAGTATACACTACACCTTATACAAAAATGCAATTTAAGATTCTACATAAATCATCCAATGTGACACTCATTATATAATCTAATAGCTGTTGGCAAAAATGACTTTTTATATCATTCCTTATAGCACCGGGGATGAATTAATCTTGAGCTAAAAGCACTCACACAGGCTCGAACCATTTCAATGCAGTTGTGTTGTTTCCACAAGCGCTGCAATTTTTTTTTAAATCTGCATATTTGATGGATGTCTAAAATATAAAAATAAGGAGAGGCCTAAAACAGGCCCAATGCCCGGCCCGTGTCTTCGGATGATTTTGAAGTTAGAGGAGAAAATGAGATGGAATTTTTCGCCCTACCCTAACTTTCGAGCAAGTCAAGCTAGTGCAACATGAGCATTTGTGGTTAAAAAGTATATAAATGTATTTTTTGGTTTGTTTTTTTTAAAGAAAATGACCGATTGTTTTGCTAGACAAGACCCTTGTTCCTCAGCTGGGATCGTATAAAGCCCTTTAAAGCTGTATTGAAACTGCAATTTGGACCTTCATCCCATTGATCCCCACTGAAATTCACTATATGGAGAAAATTTCTCAAACGTTTTCCTCTTAATTTCTTTTCAGCTGAAGAAAGAAATACATGAACATCTTGGATGACATGGGGGTGAGTAAATTATCAGGAAATTTTTATTCTGGAAGTGAACTAATTTTTTTAAAAAAAACCTCATGTCCTGTAACATCAACATCTGTTTACTGAAAGGAACAAACTTTTAAAAAATACTACAGCTTAAGCACTGTTGTCCTCTTAGAGAGAAAGCTAATCAATCCAGTTAGATCCATTAGACTGGATCAGAGTCAGTCAACCTGTAAAGTCAACCAGCTTAGATCTCGTATATATACACACACACATTCACGAAACCCAGAGAGCCAGAATCCTGGGGTGTAATGCTAAAGGGAGGAGCACACAGGAAATGAATAGCCAAATATTTGCAGATGGCTACAGATGGCATAAAACAATAATGACTATCAATATCTGTTGCAGTGGAACTACAAATATACATAGCTACACAGTGCTTATCCATCTCTCGATCTATATACTAGACTATAAGTGTTTCAGATATTTTATTTTTGTATCGGATAGCCATCTGGAGGTTCACAGAAGCAGCTGTTTAGAAAAACAAGGGAGAGGTAGCTAAGCATTCAGTGGCTGAATTCGGGGGGCGAAGCCATTTCCTTTGTGAGTAAATCTCCTTGCTCCAGTCTTCCTGCCGCTGGCCTCACTCTCAGTTCCCGCCAGGAACAACCTAAGACTTTCCTCAGCACTCATGGTCTTCTTCAACACCACAGAGAACCACATATAGACGCACACAAACCACCAACCAAATCTGTCACACTCTCACGTGAGAACGAGCGGGAAAAATAAATGTGAGAGACATTCGGATCACGGCGTTTTGGGACTAAATGACATGCGGCGTTGACTTGTGAAGTCTTACACCTTGTCCAGATTCAAAAGTAAGCATTCCACAATGAATTCTGTACATGCTGTCAACACCTAATGCTTCCAGAAAGCTTCCCCTCCCTCCCTTCCTCAACGCAGCACGTATTGAGTTCCAGACCACACCCAACCAGAGTTCTGGGCTGTTCAGGATTTTGGAGAGGAGGAGCGCGCACTTTTTCCCTCATTTCACTACTACTACGTTTACCCTGCAGTCACGTTCACGCTTGCATCACTTCGTCTCCACGTCTGCCTGCCCTCTCCAAACTATACAACATTCAATCCTTTAGGCTTCTCTACAGCGGTGAGTGTGAATCATTAGTAACTTTCTTCTAAATGCATGTAAACAGTCTTGAAGTGAGTCATAACACTCTTTGAGAGGATCACAGCATCTTTGATGTCTAGAAAAGACGGGCTGGTGTAAGTAGGCAGCTGATTTATTGCTGTCTAAAAGGCTTTATTTATGTGTGTGAGAGTTTATCGCCTGAAAACGTAAACTGCAGAGAGTTTGTGAGGAAAGGGGCGTTGGCGGTGATGCTTCGCTGATGAATCACCAGCTTATACTTATTACTAGACTTAACTTAATATTCTAAGATGTTTTGTTTACTTGTAATCTTTTTTGTTTTAAAGCAAGTGGGAGAATCTAGTTTGAAATCAGCTTTTAGAATAGAAATATTTTGAACACAACAGACCTGTACTTGAATCTCTTCAGTATTTGTTCTCATGTTTGGCGGTTGTGCATTTTAAAATCATTTCGGGTGAACTACAACCAACTTTGACATGCATATCGCCCCCTGGTGAAAGCATTTATAGTGTTTTTCAAATGTTTTCATAAGTCTTATCTGATTTATATATTTGAAATATATAATCTTTTTATTATAAATGTTATTTTTATATGATCTATAATTGTATATAAGAGGAATAAAATAGTATGCTTTCTGTAAAAATGTATCCTATCCTATTTATTTATTTATTTATTTTGTAAATATATATCTATCCAACTTTCCTAACAGTTGTTAAAAATTATGACTACATATTTAATACATTAAATATTTACAGTAAACAATCATGTTCCAGTTATAAGGTGTTATGGAAAAACCTTATTGGATGTAGAGGGTTGCGCTTTACAAGGCCAAGTGTTGTTCCCAGTGCGGTTCTATGACTTCTTTTGCATGTTTGATTAATTTTGCATGTGTGGCGTTTTAATCTCGCTCAGCTGAGTGTGTGTGAGACAGTCTCAGTGTTTTTCTCAGTGCCACATTCCAGCGTGTTGCTCGTGGGACAGTTTTGGGGGTGGGGAGTGTGAAGTGTGTTCGTGAGGTGCAGTCGTTTTCACTGGACTGGATTTCCGGACGGCCGTCTGCTCTGCTGTTACAACACAAACACAGCCGCAGTGAGTGCCATAACTCAAACCGACCTATCAAAAGCCAAACCGCTCTAGGAAAGGGTATATGCGCGAGCCTTTAAAACACCGTGTGATGTATAGTCCAGCCACCGTGAAAGCTCATATCCACCGTTATTTGAAACATATTTATCATGCCACTTACAGTTTGTGTAGTAGTCCAACCTATCCATACATCACCCCCGTGCTCTGTTGTACTGGCCATTTCACACCAACTCCCTTGTTGAGAGTCTGTGTTGGACAAAGTGATGGCTGCTTTTCCATGTATTAGTTTTCCAATGCTGCAAAAGTGAGAGGTTTTTCCAGTTGCTTATTGACCAAGTTGTTTCCAACCTCAGTCTCTCTCTCTCTTTTGTTTTGGGTCGCTGATTGATCTAGCAGAACTGATGCAACTCAGAAATGTGCTGCTTGCAGGGCTTTCCAGAGAATAGGTGGCAGGAGTTGTTTGCGGATGGGTTGTTTCATTAGAATCTGTGCTGTCAACTTTTGGATCAGGAAATGCCTCTCCCTTTGGCTGAGCCAAAGCTCTGGACACTTTTTTTTTTTTTAAACTCTCACGTCAAGCTCAGACTGACCAAGCTACAGAAGGGGGCGTGTGTCCTCCCCTTAATGTTTGGGAGTGACTGAAATACTAAATCATGTATCTCCCTTTTTAATCAAAAAATGCCAGTATGAAATGCCAGTAAATTAAGTTTAAGGGTGAATCAGCAACTTAACGAAATGACTTGGAACAGCATGTGACTAAATATCTTCCTGATGTTTGGAATATTGCAAAATATATATATATTTTTAACTATTGAACAGAGTGTCACTAAATCATGATTTGATTCAGTTTGGATCCCATTTGATTTGATTCTGAATAAGTTTTGCTAGTAAATGAAAAACATTGTTGCTCTACTAATGCTGTAAATTATATTTAAACAGTTTCAGATCACAGTCAAATTGATAACTTGTCTTTGTAAACTGATTATTTGAAAAAACAATTGCACGACTTATTCTTTTTGGGAATTCTGGTACGTTAGTCACCGTTTCATAGGAATCATTTGTTGCTCAATCATACAGAATGTTTTTTACTAAATTTACTTTTTTTTTTTTTTTCAAATTCTTTCTGGATTACATTTTTTTTCCATTTGAAATTTTCTAGACTCTGTTTAATGGTTATAAATATTAATCAAAAGCATGTCTAATTAATTTAAATAATGAAACTTACACAGCAATTTATTACAAGTTAAAAAAAAATTACATTAAGGCCCTTTTTTTTTCTTAAATTCAGTGTTATTTTTGATCAAATTCTGTTTTCCATTAATTTTCCTTATTCCATTTTAATGATTTCAGTAAATATTAACAATCACAAAATCTCAAATTATTTGATGTGATTAAAAAATATATTTATTAGTATTATTTGCAGAAATACTGTTGTGTTGCATTTTTCTGGTAAATAAAGACAGGCAAATATTTTTTCTGGTAAATATGTCTTAAAGAATAATGTTTTGATATTAATTTTATTGCTAGTAGTAGTACTATCATTAAGTAATATATTTTTGTCACAGTTTCTTCAAGTTAAACTGGACTTTTTGACAGGTTGCTGCTGCGACGACCTTTAGGTTTCTGTTTGTATATGAAATGATAGTTTTTCTCAAAAGAAACTGTAAAATGCTCACAAAGTGACTCTCAGAGCAGTTCTAGAGATTGTTTATGTGCTTCAGTATGTGTGTAGCAAATGAAACAGATAACAAATATTTGCATGCTTATGTGCCGAAAAACCGATATGCAGAACCGATAGCAGTCTTTCATGTTAAATGTAATCTTCATATTACAACAATAAAAACATTTTGTTTATAAAAAGCATCAGCTGCAACACTAATAAGCAAAATAAGTGTAGAATGTCTAATGTTTTCAAATGGAGAAAATAAAGTGCAGGAGTCCTATAACTACGTTTTAACTGCAGTTTAAGTAGGTTTATAAGCTGTTTAATAGGCTAAAGAGCTGACTCTTCATGAGACTCATAAGGAATTATATTCACTGCTTTTATTTCCAACATGTGCTCATTCATGGCTTTGTATTATTTAATTCAGGCGAAGTTACGTCTTTATTGGGACAGGGTTTGACGGATCGTCTTACTTGACTCTGAGTTCATCTCTATTTCTTAAAGGGGTCATCGGATGCCCATTTTCCACAAGTTGATATGATTCTTTAGGGTCTTAATGAAAAGTCTCTAATATACTTTGATTAAAAATTCTCAATGGTTTTGTAAAACAACACCCTTTTTACCTTGTCAAAATGAGATCTGCAAAAATCATCTCATTCTAAGGGATTGTTCCTTTAAATGCAAATGAGCTCTGCTCGCCCCGCCGCTCTCTTCTGTGGAAAGATGGTCTTGTTTACAATAGCCACATTTAGCCGCTAAACTTCCTAACTACCACGTTATAAGGAAAGGTGATCGCAAAGATTCATAAAAAAAACGCTTATACTCACTCCTGCTGTAAATGAAGCTGGATCATGAATGATTCGCGCGAACATAGACGGATATATGTAGATTGGAAGGCGCATTCCCTTCACAAACAAACGTAATCCACTGCATCTTCAGCGGCTCAGATGTCGGGAGTAAATGACGGCCACTATGTTCATTATTACATTCAGCAACACAACACCTCAATCGGAGATATTCTTGTCTAACTTACATCCCTGCTCTGGCATCAAAACATGGAAAGTTACTGGACAGTGACAGCTGGTCTAAGGTAAGAGCTCATGTCAATCAACTATCGTGGGAGCGGCCTCTGTGGGTGTGATGGCACACTGACAGGCATCTGAGAACGGCTCGATTTGAAAAAGGGGAAATTATTTTAACAGCTTAATTAAAAACCACTCCATGGATTTTTATCATTATAGGATAGATTTGTACATACGCTGCCAACACACATTAATGTTCAAACAACATGAAAAAGTGAACTTGGCATCCGATGACCCCTTTAAAGCCAAGCTGCATAAACTAGCTACATATCAGGCATTTATGTATGTGCGTTAATGGCTGTTATGTTAAATAAAATTTACTAATTACAGCTATGCATGCCATTGTTGTCTTGTCATTTATCAGTGAATCTGATATTACAAAACAAATCCAATTATGGTATAATGCTTAAATATATCGGTCAATCTCTAATGCTGCGTTTGATTTAAGTGTACTGACTTACTTTATCCACTGGATTCTGAGCTTTAGTTAAAGGGTGCCGGTAAGGGACAGGGAGCTGTTTCCAAACTAATATTGCTTCAGCAAAACTGTGACCAAGAATTTCAGATACGTTCATCTTCCCATGAACTACTGATGTGAGCATTCAGAAGATAGTATCAGATTATTGGAGTGTTCTTAGCAACATAATTCTATGAAATAAGAGAGACAAATGAAGCAGTGCACTAAAGATTTTTCCATTGATTTAAGGCTTGGTAGTCTTTATTGGTTTTCACCAATTACAGAAAGAATAACACTGAAACACATTCATCTCCAGTGATCTCCAGTGAAATCCAGGGGCACTGTTGTGTCACAGACAGACACAGTTGCTTGGAAAATGTGTGAATCATAAAACCAGTCTGAGTCTTTGAGTCTGGGACGCTATGATGTGTTTGCATGTTTTTTGGATCGAGACAATGAATTGCACATGTGTTGCTGTGGTATTTTGGTAGCCAAGTGTGCACAGGGGTGACATTGCTGAAGCTTAAAGCCCTGTTAGCATATGAAAAAACTTACTTGAGATACCAGTCTTACCAGAGACCCACACCAGCTTCAAACACAAGAACAACGCCATGTTTAGCAATAAACAGTCACATTCCATACTATTATAAGAGAGGAGAAGAAAACAACAGTGTCTCCTTGACAGACATGCACTTAGAGGCACGAGGGGGTTGTGTGTCTGTATTGTCGTGCCTTCAGGTGGTGTTTTAACAGTCGATTTGTAATCATAAACTGCATTTTATGGTCATTTAGAGAATCAGCGTGAGGGAGCTGGAGTAAAGCAATTGTTTTCATGTTAATGCCGTTTTTCCGATAATCCATACTAAAACATACTGTTTGGTCTAAAGAAACACTAGTCAATACTTTTGTCAGTTCATCCATTTTGTGAATTTAAGTATCGAAAAGCTTAGTGTAAATTGATAGCTGTTAATTTTTAGATATGATAAAGAAAGATACAGAATAGTCAAAATAGTGACCTAGAAATATTGTAGAATCTTAAATATGTCTTATTAATGTTGTAAGATTCTTTTATTTAAAATATTTTTAAACACTGATGTTTTAACCTCTGGATTTTTGAAAGAAATTAATTCTTTTATTTGGCAACAATGCATTCTGTTGACTAAAAGTGACAGTAAAGACGTTTATAATGTTACATTTATTTCAAATAAATGCTATTCTGTTTCTAGTTTTATTCTTTTTCTAAATTCCATTTTTTCCATTTAAATTTTGTGGACTGTTTTAATGGTTAAAAATATTAATTAAAAAAGTATGTCTAATTAATTGAAATAATGAAACTTAATTTATTAAAAGTTTCACAAAAATACCTTTTAGGGTCCTGTGAAATGCCCTCCCCCCCCTCTCAAATTCAGTTTGATTTTCACCAAATTCTGTTTTTCATTAATTTTCTGGATTCCATTTTAATAATTTCATTAAATATTATTTTACATTTAATATAAAAAAAACCACACACAAGAGGGACTAATATTGAAAATAGTGGCCTAGAAATATTGAATCTCAAATGTTCCTTAATCATTAATGCTGTTAAGTTTATTTTATTTTTTTATTATTACTTAAAATATTTTTCAACATGTAAATGATTTTTCCTCTGGATTTTTGAAAGAAAATTACATTTTAAAATTAATTACATTTGAAAGAAATTAATTATTTTATTGGCAACAATGCATTCAAATGATGAAAAGTGACAGTAAAGATATTTATAAAGTTACATATATTTCAAATAAATACTATTCTATTAATTTTTGTCCTAGTTTTATTCTTTTCCCAAATTCCACTTATTCCATTTTAATTTTCCTGGATTAATTTTTTTTTTCCATTTTAATATTTCTAGATTCTGTTTTAATGGTTAAAAATATTAATTACTGCCACATTGATAATAAATGTTTCTAGAGCACCAAATCAGCATATTAGAATGATTTCAGAAGACTCATGTGACACTGAAAATTGGAGTAATGATGCAGAAAACTTTGCTTTGCCATCACAGAAATAAATTACATTTGAAAAAAGGTTAAAATAGACTTTTACTTTAAATTGTAATAATATTTTATAATACTAGTAATATTTGTATTGTATTTTGATCAAGTAAACGCAGCAGCTTTCAAAAATAAATAAATTAATTAAATTAAAAGTAAAAATATTTTAAAAATACAGGCCCAAAACCCCGGAGTTTTGAACAGTAGCGTTTATGACCTTAGTCAGTCTGACTTTACAGTTTGAGAGCCTCAAAATTCTTTTCTTGTCCGTGGCTTTAACGCACTTAAGATTTAAAACTTGCTGCTAAGTGCACTGGACGCAACAAGAAAATCCTTTGGAGTAACAAGAGTTCTCTCTTCATCCCTACTGAAAGATCAAAGGAGTTATACTGAGAATCCGTCCTGATTCTCAGTGAGAGGGGTTGTCTGGATGTGGCCGCAGGGGTTCAACAGCGTGTCTTTTGACAGATCCATGTGGGAGCTGTTACTCATGCTGGCGGCGTGTCATCAGTGGAATGCGATGTGAAAACCGGGCCCGAGGCACCTGAGCACGGTTGCGCTGCGGTAGAGCCATAGCAATGAGATGAAAACCTACCAGCACCCAGTGCAGACTTTCAACCCAGCAGGCCACGCCGAGAGCCGAGCGGGACCCTACAGAGTGTGAATGAGGCTCCTCCTGAGATCAGCTGCAGCAGAAATACATGTGCCTTGCCAAAATACACTCCTTTTACAAAATGAGGAGTCCCTTGTGCCAAGGCTGCCCAGTATTGTGTTGAAATATCTGTGGAGAACCTCAGGGTTGTGTAATAGGAACCTTAAGTTTTTCATAGAAGTAGCGTCCACACTGTACACGTCATTCTCTCTGGGCGTTTGTTTGCATTTTCCTTTCCTTCTTTTGCATCCAAGAGTACTTTACTGGGTGGGGCTTATACAGATGATACCCAAAGCAAGCTTTGTTTGTTCTGTACATTAAGCTTAATTTCTGGCAGCATTTCTGGCTTTTGTGTTTTCTCCAAAAATAAGCCTGGTGCTCCCATTGTAATTCGCAAGCACCGGTGGGTAGTTCAGAGGCTGAACAGTGAGGAAAAGATAATCTGAGACGTCAGAGACAAATCTGATTGTCAGCGTGTGTTCAGAACTGTATAATTTAATTTCCTGTGACACTGTAAATGTAAGGTGCAGTTGTTAATTTGAGGAGCTATTTGTATCTGAACTGACTCAGAAATGACTCACTAGTGTAGGTTAGATTTAGACATATTAAATTATGTCTTGATCGTTCTTTTTAATCAAATTTTCATAACTGGATCTTCACAGATGTATCTCTGGTGATGTGTGTTGGACTTCTCCAAACATTTAGTTTGAATAAACCACATCCCTTTTTTAAAATTGACCATAAACTCTCATTCAGATCTGCCTGTATCATATCAGCAACTGACAGAAAGGACTAAATCCCTGCTTTGTTTTTTTTCCCCCTCATTAATGCTTCTCAAATGTGGCATGCCATTAACTGGCAAAATATGATCACATATGGGTCATTCTGTAATTAGGGTTTCATTTAGAATTTGACAATGTGAAGAAAAAAGTATTCCTGTTTCCCAAAAACCCAAACATGACCTTACATAGCTGCTTTAAAACAATCTATATTGTATAAAGGTGATCTGTAGAAATATGTGCATAAAACACCATCTATGTTTGCTACTGTCCACAATGTTACCTTTACTGGGTAACACAGTTGACAGGTAACTTAGTTGACATTTTTAGTTTTTTGGGCCTATACTCAACATGGAAGCCTAGAACTACTGACCATATGGTATATGTTTAGAAATATATTTTCATAAACAAAACATAAGTTTTAGTTAAATTGTCTTGTTAAAATTTGCAGCAATAATACTTGTGTAACACTGTTGACAGTCAATTAATCCACTATTGACACGTTTGCAAGTTTAACCAATATTAGGGGAAAGAGAGAGAACATAACTTCTAGTATTTCATCCATGTGCTTCTAGAGTAAAAATATCATCATACTGTGCAAATTATGTGAGATTCCTTTTTGAGGGGGGGTTTTCTAGTGGGTAACAATGGTTTTTTGGTTATATATATATATATATATAATGGCTTTATAAGTTATATCACAATAAACACTTATTATTTTTGAAGCGCACACCCAAATGTCTTGATAACCTAATCTAACTGAAGGCAAAACTATAAAATTAATTTATATTTAAGGTAATATTTTAATGCTTAAATACAGAGTGGAATGAGCAACTTTACAAAACCGGACAGCTGAATACCAGGGTTGTATGTGATATGAACATCATTTTTGAACAAAAGATATGGCTTTTTCAACATGTAGTAGTGTGGTTGGGAAAAATGTAATTGTGTACTAGAAAATTAAGTATCGGGGCTTTACATTGTTGAAAGTATATATTATCACGGACATGAGATGTACCCACAGTTATAGAATGACCCATGTATTAATATGGCTTGTATTTTGTCATAAAATTAATTGGATTGGGGAAAAATATTCACCAATGCATTGATTCTTCCTCAAATGATCCTGAACGGATTTATTTAACACACCCAAGATTTAATGTTGTAGGGGTCGACTGAATATCAGCCTGGCCAATTATTGATGCTATTATCAATCAAGCATATGGTTGTCGGTTAATTTTAAAACTGTTTTGCCAATAAAATAATTTAAAAGCATTTAAAGAATGTTTTTGTCAAAGCCCTTGTTATTTCTAATTTTGGCATGCATTTTCATTTGTACACCAGACATATATAGTTGAGGTCAAAAGTTTACATACACCTTGCAGAATCTGCTAAATCTTAATTATTTTACCAAAATAAGAGGGATCATACAAAATGCATGTTATTTTTTTTATTTAGTACTGACCTTTCACATAAAGATATTTCACATAAAAGATGTTTACATATAGTACACAAGAGAAATACTGTGTTGTTACCTGAATGATCCACAGCTGTGTTTTTTGTTTAGTGATAGTTGTTCATGAGTCCCTTGTTTGTCCTGAACAGTTAAACTGGCCGCTGTTCTTCAGAAAAAATTTTCAGGTCTCACAATTTCTTTGGTTTTTCGACATTTTTGTGTATTTGAGCCCTTTCCAACAATGACTGTTTGATTTTGAGATCCATCTTTTCCCACTGAGGACAACTGAGGGACTCATATGCAACTATTACAGAAGATTCAAACACTCACTGATGCTCCAGAAGGAAAAACAATGCATTAAGAGCCAGGGGTGAAAACTTTTGACCAGAATAGAGAGGCGTACATTTTTCTTCTTTTGTCTAAATATCTTTTTTTTTTTTTTTTTCCATTTAGTACTGCTCTTTAGAAGCTACAGAAGATACTTGCATGTTTCCCAGAAGATAAAATAAGTTACATTTACCCTGATCTTCAAATTCAACAAGTTTTCACCCCTCGGCTCTTAATGTATAATTTTTTTTTTCTTCTGGAGGATCAGTGAGCGTTTGAACCTTCTGTAATAGTTGCATATGAGTCCCTCAGTTGTCCTCAGTGTGAAAAGATGGATCTCAAAATCATAGTCATTGTTGAAAAGGGTTCAAATACACAAAAATGCTGAAAAACCAAATAATTTGTGGGACCTGAAGGATTTTTCTAATGAGCAGTGGGCAGTTTAACTGTTCAGGACAAACAAGGGACTCATGAAAAACTATCACTAAACAAAAAAGAGAATTGTGGGCAAAGAAAACAAATGGTGATCAGTATTGTGATCACATGAATAAAGCACCGCAGACGTGCCAAAGATGCGTGTCAGAGGTCTTCACGTGTTTACTTGACTTTAAAATGATCCTTGTAGTGATTTGCAACACATACCCCAGATTACAGATTTTAGCTACAGATTACCCAAGATGCCCCTGACAGATATGCTGTATGGCAGGATGTGTGAAAATGCTTATCACGATATTTAGTGTGAACTGTAGCCGTCGAACCTTACAAGAGGCCTGTTAGGAAATCAGTTAGATAGTACCCAGCAGGCACATTTGAGTGCTTAATATTAACTTTACTGAGAAAGAACAGGGTTGTGTTTAATTTATGACTGTATTTTAGAACAAATGCCTGTCCCTGATAGACTAAGCATGAGTGCTTCAGTGGAAATGAGTCTGTGGGAATGCATTGATCTTAATTAGATCGTTGTTTATAGCTTTAAGAAAGCCAAGTTGTTTGTTTACCCGTGGCTGTTAACCTTCACGGTTTCACAGCTGTTCTTTTTAGCCCTTTTCTTTAATCCTGGCAGTGAAGGACGTCTGGAATAAAAGGCGTGCATGGATTGACTCCACACTAAAATCTGTGCATCATCATTTCTTTCGATTCTGATCCATTGCACGATTTTCTTCCCTTTTATCTGCATTCTCTCAGATCTCAGAGTGCGAGTTGGTCTCAGGACTACGAAACAGCCCATGAACGGTTTGTTACCTTTGGGCTGACATTTGAAACCGCAGGCCGTGTCAAACGTACACACTAAAACATTCCTTCTTATATCCCTCGTTTACTTTGAGGTTTTCCCTCTAGCTCAGCACTGGTAGTTAGGGTCAGGTTAGGTCAAATGGGGTGGTAACGTGTTCTGCAGTTCCCATTTGCATGTTTTTGTCATCATTTATTGATTTATTTAGCAACTGTTGTATTATCTGGATTTTATGAGCAAAATATTTGCTCCAGACATAATTCATAAAACACTTTATCCTTTGGATTTGGCTCAATGATCTGTTTCCTGAGCAGAGTTATGGATGTCTGACTGCGTCATGTTACTGAGGAACATTCCTTTCCGTGAGTTCATGCTGCTTCTGTCTAAATGCTGTAGGAGAAACAATGACGCACAATGAAACGGGAGTAATTGTCGGGTTGTCAGTGAGGTATCTGCTGCCTTTGCCGTAACAGCTCAGAATAGTCAATAGTGAAGCATTTTGTGATCGTTTTTGTGGTCAGTGGCAGTTCATCAGAGGATTCAGGAGACTAAATCGCCACAAAATGTACATTCAATCAAAATCAAATTAAGGTTTTTAAGGAAAACATTCCAGGATTTTTCTCCATGTAGTGGACTACAATGGGGAACAACAGGTTGAAGGTCCAAATTGCAGTTTCAATAGAGCTTCAAAGAGCTCTACACGATCCCAGCTGAGGAATAAGGGACTTGTCTAGTGAAACAATCAGTCATTTTCTAAAAAAACAAATAAACATTTATATACTTTTTAACTTCACACATTACATAATCACGTTGGAAAGGTCACGTGCGACGTAGGCCGAAGTACCAACCTAGTGTTTACAAAGCGAACATGCAAAGTCAAACGCCCTTTACAAAAATAGGTGAAACAACGATCTTTGTTGTTCTTCGTCCTACCCTACCTATTTGAACCGAGGTACACAGATGAAGAACTAAACACGTGTGACCTTTACAACGTGATTACGTAATGCATGCAGTCTAGTGCCAGCTGAGCATTTGTGGTTAAAAAGTATATAAACTTTATTTTTTTAGAAAATGACTCATCGTTTTGCTAGATAAGACCGTTATTCTTCAGTTAGGATCATGTAGAGCCCTTTGAAGCTGCATTTAAACTGCAATTTGGACCTTCAACGCATTGATCCCCATTGAAGTCCACTATATGGAAAAAAATCCTAGAATGTTTTCCTCAAAAACCATACATTTTGCACACTGATGGAATACTTCACCCACAAATGATAATTCTGTTATAATTTACTCACCCACATGTAGTTTCCAATATGACTACGATATATTTTGAAAGTCACTTTTTTGTGTCTATACGATAAAAGACATTGAGGTCCGGTGTGTTTTCGGACCACTTTGTTTTTCACCGTATGAACAAATTCATTAAAACATTATTGGAGTAGGTTTGATACCACATTAGGGTGAGTAAAATGTGATGGTGTTTTTAAAATTTTGGGTAAACTATCCCTTTATGGTAGGGATGGGCGATATCTTATCATTTGCGTTATACCGGTAAAAATTCTTTGATGTCGTTATCGCAATAATACCAGAAATTATTATAATAAATTTTGAAGCCCATATCGCCCATCCATACTTTACGGCAATTACGTAATAACTTAAACAGATCTATTGACGTTGTTACCGAAAGGATTCCCAAATGACTCAACTTCTAATTGAATCAAATTGTAAACAAATCTGTGAATCAGTTTCGATATCCAGCCCTGGTCATAAATCTATGCCTTGGATTAACGCTGCAAAATTTTGCTGGGTGGCATTGAGGCTTTCCTTCTCATCTCAATCATTTGTTCCATGACAGCAGTTTCTGTTTTCAGCAGTGGCCGACTTGGAAGTCTGTTTGAGACTGCGGCTTTTGTGAAAAAATGACATAAAAAGTGAAACTCAAGTCAGCGTTTTCCACCAAGCTTTGGGGAAATGAGCAGGGGCTCCTTAGCGTTTACACACAGAAATTAGTCGACATGGCTTATCTGCTACCTTTTTAAAGCACTGACTTCAATTAATTTGATAATGATGGTTTGTTAAATCTCTGGAAACCACTAGGCTTGGGAGGTATGGCTGTTATTATCGTCCCGCAAGGATCATACATAGCAAAACGAAACTCCACAGCGAGTTTCCAAGACAAACGCTTATAGGTTTTCATGTCTCAGCCTATATAAACTTTAAAGGGGCCTCAGCCCCCAACTCTACTATGAGGCTGAGCTAAATGCTGTTTTTTTTTTTCTTTGTCTTGTGCAGCTGTGGTACAGATGTCTGTGATTTGTCAGTTGACTTGAGCCTGACTGATTGATCAAATGTACAGAACTGACATATTTATTCATTAAAATGGTTAGCCACACTTAAAGGCCACACAAGGTGTCTAGATTGTATGTAATCATAGTTGTTGCAGTTCTTTCTGCCCTCACTTGTTTAATTTATATAGACATAATCCAGATCCATTATTTGGAATATACCAGATTTATAGAAGCCAGTTTCTGCCACTGAAAAAAAAAGTAATTGCAACTTTTTTTTACTTTTGCAATTGCGAAGTTTATGTCTCGTAATTTACTTTGTTCTCAGAATTTTAAGATACAAACTTGTTATAAAGTCAGAAAAGTCTGCTATACTTATATTACATTTAATTTCATCAATTGCGAGTTATAAAGTCAAAATTGCAAGACATAAGCGCAATTCTGAGAACTAAACTCATAATTCTGACTTTTTTTAGTTCTAGTCAGAATTGTGCAATAAATACAGAACATGAGTTTTTTCTCCTTGGAATTGGAATTTATAAATCACAATTGTGAGTTTATATCCCACAATTCTGAGAAAGTCAATTGCGAGATACAAACTTACATTTGCGTGGAAAAAAAATGTCAGTTTTTGAGTTTTATCTTGCAGTTTTGACTTTATAACTCGCAACTGCAAGTTTATATCATGCAGTTCTGACTTGCGAGATAAGTCGCAATAACCTTTTTTAATTTTTTATTCAGTTGCAGAAATGGGCTTCCATACATATTCAATTCAAGTTCAGCAGTGTCATTTCATTATTATTTATTAATCATAGCAGTTTTTATTGATATTTTAATTAGCTTTTAATTTTATATTTTCAGTTTTAGTTTCAGTTCAGTTTAAATTGTAGTAGCTTTAGTCATTTGTGATATAGTACTACATTTATTTTAAATTTAGTGTTTTTATTTTTGAGGTTACATTTCTAATTTTCACCTTGTTTAGTTTTTTGTCTTATATTTATATTACATTTCATTTCACCTTTATTTCAGTTAACAAAAATGTTTGAAATTTAGAAAAATTTGAAAGCAGAAACGTGAGGCTTATTTTATAAAAGCACTTGCATTAATTCATTCGTTAACACTTGTGCAATATTTGAGCTGTAAAGCTGTTTAAATTACAATTTTTACCTTACCTTTAATGTTTTAGGCTTTATGCTGTCATAATGACAAGTTTGGGAATGTAAAATGAAAAATAAAATTGACTATAACTTCCACAGAAAAGGTTGGTAAGCAAATTATGTGCGTTAAATAGTTTGAACATGTTGTGTCGTGTTATATTGAGTATTTTAACGTACATTAAGTGCCTCACAGTTACACAAATTTTATGGTAATCAACATGCTGCCCATAGAGCTTAAATTGTACTGAACCTGGAGTATTCCTTTAAGACCAGTGTGGCTGTGGTTTCGCCTCTTTGGATGATTACAGGTACACAGTTCCTGTGAAGGCTGAAGTGAATCACCCGTGAAGCTGATTCCACACTTGCCGTTGGCCTCTGTGAACCTCTACAGTAGATCTTTTGTTCCTGAAAGGCCTGAGGGGACTGTGCACAGACGATTATCCCTCTGTGTAGCCAACATACAATTTTCAGTATGTTCTTCCTCATGGATTCTGTGTTTGGCGGGCCTTAGTCTAGTCAAAGGGTTTTATTTTTCTTACTTCTTAACCATCTACAGGAATTTTCCTCCTCAATTTCCCACCATTTACAAGGCGGCAAGTGACATAAACAACAAAACACTGGTTCTCTGTGTGTTAAATGCCACATTTGCGCCATTATGGATCTTAGCAGCAAATTAACAGGCGTCTCCCAGCAGCTCTTGGAAATGATCCTAAAAGATTGCTAGAGTCTTAGATGAAAAATAAATAATGTTATTGCATTAAGACCTTTATTAAGTAAGTTAAGTTTAATCTTTTTGTTGTATTTGTGTATTAATAAATATACATTTTTAAAGGATTAGTTCACTACAGAATTATTTTTTTTTATTTACTCACCCCCATGTCATCCAAAATGTTCATGTCTTTCTTCAGTCTAAAAAGAAATTAAGGTTTTTGAGGAAAACATCCAGGATTTTTCTCTATATAGTGGACTTCAATGGGGATCAACTGGTTGAAGGTCCAAATTGCAGTTTCAATGCAGCTTCAAAGGGCTCTACACGATCCCAGCCGAGGAATAATGGTCTTATCTAGCGAAACGGTCATTTTCCAAAAAACAATAAACATTTTATATATATATATATATATATATATATATATATATATTTTTTTTTTTTAACCACAAATGCTTGATATGTTACATAATCATGTTGGAAGAGCCCTTTGAAGCTGCACTGAAACTGCAATTTGGACCAATTTTCTCCACTATATGGAAAAAAGTCCTGGAATGTTTTCCTCAAAAACCTTGATTTCTTTTCAACCGAAAAAAGAAAGACATGAACATTTTGGATGATATGGGGGTGAGTAAATTTTCAGGAAATTTTCATTCTGGAGTGAACTAATCCTTTAATGTTTTTATTTTAAAGTCACAATGAAGATGTAGCGTCAGATCTTTTTTTTTTTTTTTTTTCTCCAGTATTGCAGTGTATGTCCCAGATTATTAAAAGATAAAATGTAGAGTGGAAAAGTCTACACATCGGTTGTTTGGATTTAAGATGTTTGTGACGCACAAAAGTAGAGGCAGATGAATGCCAATTTACAGGGACGGGATTTCAGGCTAAATGACTGGAGAAGTCAATGTTTTGCCTGCTTTAAATGTCATGTTGAAGAAAAAATGAATCAAATAAAGTAAAATAATTACGGACATAAATAATTAATAAATTCTGTCATTTACTCGCACTCATGCCATTCCAAATGCTTGTGAATTGTACAAAAATAGAAACATTGTGAGAAATCATCTGGTTTTATTATAACTACTCTAACTATAATTTCTATTGCACTTTTGCATCCTTTTTAAAGCTTTTTGAAAGCTTCAGTCTCCATTCATTGTAAATGCATGATTCAAATATTTTTTTTAAATCCTTTTTGCATTAAAGGATTGCATGTAAGGATTTAACAACTATTAGGATTTAAATCCTAAATGCATTAAAAAAAAAAGCCTGTTTTAAAAATTAAAACAGTTGAGTACGTTTTTTTTCAGGATTCTTTGATGAATAGAAAGATAAATTGCTGTTGTAAGAAAGATAATTGCTGTTCTTCTGAACTTTCTATTCATCATAAAAGCCTGAAAAAATTCTACTCAGCCGTTTTCAACAATATTCATCATAAATGTTTTTTGAGCAGCAAATCAGAATATTAGAATGATTTCTGAAGGATCATGTGACTGGAGTAATGATGCTAAAAATTCAGCTTTGAAATCACAGGAATAAATTACATTTTAAAATATATTCAAATAGAAAACAGTTATTTTAAATAGTACAAATATTTCAAAATTGTACTGTTTTTGCCGTACTTTAGATCAAATAAATGCAGGCTTGGTGAGCAGAAGAGACTTCTTTGCAACTGTCATTTTAACTGCTATAACTATAATTTCTTTCACTTTTGCATCCGTTTTAAAGCTGTTTTAAAGCTTCAGTCTCCTTTCATTGTAAATGTATGATTAAAATATTTTTTAAATCCTTAATGCATTAAAAAATCATGCAGTTTGCACTATTGCCTCAGAATCATCTGTTCAGCACATTTCGTACTTCAGATCGCAGATTTTTGGACAGCATGTTTTGAGTTTTTAGCCTCGCGTTCCTCCTCCCCTGGCTCCTCCTCTTCTACACTCCTCCGTTCGACACAGGAAGGCAGCTGAAGAGAAAATTAAGACCATGTGTGGACCGAGACCACGATACACTACGATTTAATGAGACAAGCCTCCCACTTTACACCCTACAGAGACAGACAGCTAATGTACAGCCTGCGGGGATGAAGGTCTCCAGAGGATTTCCACTACAGGCTCTGAATAAATGACCAACATTCTCAGTCTTTATTAATGCCTACGCTTAATTTTGTTCCCAGTACCTTCCCTGACCTTCACAGAAGCAGCCGTGAAAGTTATAAAAGAAAGGATTTTCAGGCCTGTGTGTAATAAAGACCTCTCTGAAAAACTTCTACTAGACGAGCCTCATCCTGTACCCTCCCTCGTGTACCGAGGTTGGCTTCCTGTTCCGACTCAGGTCTCTCTTTTTAATAAGACCCTGTTGGCTGAGTCTTTCTCTATCAGTTGTGAGCTGTAATTGGGTAAGTTTCTTTGCTTTCTTAAAGCTGAGCTCAAACAGGAACTCTCCATTCTTTAGCCATTTTCCCGCCTAATCTCTGCATTGCTCAAATGCCACACCCTGTCTCCCGTATCCCTCTTAAAGAGACAGTTTTCCCACAAATGAAAACGCTGGCATTATATACACTTCCACGTCGGTCCAAACCTGTGTGACCTTTTGTCTTTGACAACAAAGAAGCTAAGCAGGATGTCCAGGTTTTATTTGTGAATGGGAATGTCAAATATCCCCCTTGATGATGCTTGAAAACAGCTCAGTGGCGCCACCACAGGTCAAATTCATACGCCCGAAGCAAAATATCTTCATCTTAATTTAGATGGTAGTTATGGATGATCTGGTTGTGTATGAACTGTGTAACAAGGAAATGAGGAAAACTTTGAAGGTGGAAAACATCGGCAAATTATCCAAATAATTGTTTTCTTTCACTGTTCGTTTACCTCCTTATTAACAAGAAAAACCCCCCAGAGATTTTTGCTATACTTTCTCTAAATCAGTTCCTGCTGTCTAAACTAGTCTTGTATTTCATAGTTTACAGTTCTGCTTGTGTATATTAATGTAACCGTAAATGATTTTGTATCCTACTGATAAAACCCTGTTAACCACGATCTGGACAAGTGTTTCACAGACAGTGCTGAGGTCTTTTTTTTTAAATTTATTGTATCCTCAAGTACTGAGCATTAAAGCACTTCAGGTCAAAAAATGGGTTTCTCACTTTCACTATAAACTTACACCCACTACACAAGGTGAAGGGGGGAAAAAAAGGCATTCATAAATGGCTCGGAGCGGCTGTGGCGCAGGCTGAGATGTATAGGCTGTCCGTATGTGGCCATAGTGCAGTGAATCATGGGAAGCTAAATTAGCAGCCGACTCACGTGTGTGACGCAAGCAGAAGCTGACTGCGTTTTTCAGCAAAGCCTGTGTGAAATTTTAGACTGGGCTACTATCTATTTGAATGCACAACATAATCTGACAAAAACTGTATCATGAATGTAGCTTCTTAAACTTGAATTGCTAAAAACATTTTTTTAAATAATATAAAATAGTTTGGTTATGCATTGTTAATATCTGTATGCATTAACATTATTTTAAAAAGAGCAGTGCGTTTATTGATCGACGTATATGTTTGTTGTTAATTCATTAACTCAGGCCCGTTACATAATATTAAGAGATACTACGTTTGGTTTTAATAATATATTGGTAGTAATTTCAAATTTGCATTAGGATTGTAACATGCTTTAGAAGTATTTGTCATTGTTAACTCATGTAATGTACTTACCTAATGTTAACAAATGGCACCTTATTGTAAAGTGTTACCCAGTCATTTCAAGTAATCTTTGTCTTTTGATTTCTTGTCATTGGTGTTAAAATGCAAATACTTGTGGATAAGTACTTCTAAGGTCAAAGTACAGAATGAGAGTAGGTTGTTTGAAAAGACACATGGTGATTTTCCCACCAAATCTAGAGACGCAGAAAACAACAGTTCGAGTTCTCAGTCTCAGCTATTCATTTAACAAGATTTTTCTTTTAAAAATAATATTCTTGTGTTTTCCTCCCTAGATTCTCCTGCTTTTGATTCTCTGTTCCACCATCAGCCATGTTGATTATTTTGGCCTTCATCATCCTCTTCCACATCACCTCGGCAATACTACTCTTCATATCAAGCATCAAAAATGTAAGTTTATTTTCTTTAAACTTTTGTATTTTTTTAAACCATAAGTCTGCTTTAATCACTGTTATTGTTAGGGATTTCAGTACAAAACTCCAGCTTAACTCATGTACTGCTATAACAGTTGTGTTCATTTTATTTAGGAAATTCACTTTTCTATATATATTTTCTATATATATATATAACTGCTTTCCATTTGAATGCATTTTAAAATGTAATTTATTCCTGTGATCAAAGCTAAATTTTCAGCATCAACACTCCAGACTTCAGTGTCACATGATCCTTTAGAAATCATTCTAATATTTTTTTTATTGTTATTATCAATATTTAAAACAGTTGAGTATTTTTTTACAGGATTCTTTGATAAATAGAAAGATCCAAAGATTTTTATCTGCGTTTATCTGAACTAAAGAAGCTTACGGAAAAGAAATTATAAAACTTTTATTTATCAAGGATGCTTTAAATTGACAAAGTTATGATAAAGATGTTACAAAATGTTACAAAAGATTTCTATTTCAGGTAAATGTTGTTCTTCTGAACTTTCTATTCATCAAAGAAACTTGAAAAAAATCTACTCGGCTGTTTTCAACATAATAATGTTTTTTGAGCAGCAAATCAGAATATTAGAATGATTTCTGAAGGATCATGTGACTGGAGTAATGATGCTAAACAGTCTACTTTGAAATCACAGGATTAAATTACATTTTAAAATATATTCAAATAGAAAAAATATTTCAAAAATGTACTGTTTCTGCTGTACTCTGGATCAAATAAATGCAGGCTTGATGAGCAAAAGAGACTTCTTTGCAACTGCCAATGCAAGGACGGTCAACTGTCCTTCCTGTCTCCCTGTTGCGCTGTGCTTGTGCAATAATTGTTAATGTTTCATTAAACAAGCTTAGAAAAATTGGTTCAAACACTTTCTAAGAAAGATGTGCAAAGCTTATTTGGATTTTACGAAATGATCTTTGAAATACAGTATCCTGAAAAAGGAACATTTCTTTTTTCCTCTTAGTTTAAATTCTGTCAATATATATTTTTCACCTTTTTCAAGGAATGGTGGGTTTCGAATGGCAACACCATTGATCTCTGGTATCACTGCAACTCCACAGGCTGTTATGATATACCGGACAGTGCAACCTCTAAAGCAGGTGAGCCTTGATTATATGGATGTAACAGTATGAAAATTTCTTATCACGATTATAGTGACCAAAATGAATCCCGTTATCAGTATTATCACGGTACTGTTAAAATGCACTGGGAATGTTCAAAAAGTACTGACACATAAATTACTTCACCAAGTTTTATATTTAAAATCAACAAACAACAAATAAAAGGCCTTTTTGTTTGCACAATCACTAAAACAACAACAACAGTAGTCTACCAATGCTGTCCGGATTTTAAATGACAACATGACTGACAACAGTTCAGCTAATAGCATGTTCAAATATCTAATTTAAATTTTCATATAAAGCTGTGAAAAAGTTTCGTAAAAAGATAATTCTCACATTTTAGCCTTTAAATAAAGAAAAGAGTTAAGTCAAAATGATAATTGATTTAATAAATTATTATATGCATTTTATCTGTTCCATAAATAATTTAGATAACTGGTCTGAATTGTTTAAATGTGTAGAATCCACTTAAGCTTATTTTTCATCAACCGGTCAAAATTTTGGCTACAGCAGGGTATGCAAATTCGGTCCATTTTTTTGCCAGACAAAAACTGCACACAATGTAAATATAAGTCTCTGTAAATCCACTGTATGACACTAGATGGCGCATATGGAAAAGCTGAATTACAGCTGTTTCCCCTGAACTCCGTGGATAAAGGAGCATTACGATTAAGAACACTTTTTTAGAACACTTCTTCGGAGTGAAATTGAAAACAAAATGCCATTGAATCTTTTCTGAAGACAGTCCGAACCTTCAGAGGTACATTCATATAATTAATTAATTCATATATTCATTATAATTCCCGAGTTATGTTTCTGTCGGTGGGTGCCCAACCCCCAATTGCTTAGTGAAACGTATGGACTGCAAATACGTTAGGTACCAAATAATACACACATTCTTTCTATGAGGGTTGCGCTACACTAAATAAAGTGAATAAATACCTGTTTACAATAAGCACTTATTCGCGGGTACACAAGACAAAATTTGAGGGCGCACACGTAATATATGAGGGAGCGCAGAGCCATGATCACCATGTATGTTACATGGGAGAGGAAGCCCGCTGCGAGCCGATTCGTGCTGGCACCCTCTCATACAGTAATGCATTCTTGACATTTACCATTAAAATAATGCCAAAAATGGCTTCAGATGAACTATGAAAAGGAGAATAAAGTCGTAAAAGCTGCAGTGAATTTCTCATTGCTTAAAATGAATGGACTATCTCGTGTTTTTCCGTGGGTGCTCGATTATTTCTGTGAAAATCGGCGCCTATGCCTTTAGCACTCTTCGGCTTTTCCGCCGTCTTTTCGCACAAAACGAAACTACTCTGCGTGCCGTGCGCAAATGAGACTGTTATTTAAAACTGTGCTTTATGCTGTACAGTATTTATTTAATACGGTTTTAATGATAATTAAAATATGAAACGGTAATACTAACCGTGGGAAATTTTATCATGATTTATCGTCAAACTGGTAATCGTTACATCACTACTTGATTATCATAACATCTAAATCAAATACAACCATTTTTTACTTTGGTCTAGGGGTGGGAGGAAAAAAAGATTCTACGATGCATCGCAATTCTCTCTTTAACAATTCGGAATATTTCAGAATCAATTCTGAGCTTGGTTTTTTCCCTGCATGTGGCACGTGTGTGCGCTAGAGACGTGGTGGGCTTTATTGCTCAGAATTTGCGCTGTCAGAAGCGGCTTTCACACCGAACACGGAAAGCAGCAAAAGTTCAACTGTATTGAACTTTATGCACGGCTTGTGCGCCAGTGGAGCGCTGTGCTTTGGTTGACGCAGAAACAAGCTGAAAGAAACAAGACTTTCACGTGCGCATTCTGTTTGTTGTCCTGAAGATCGATTCCGGCTGAGGTTAAATGCACTTCCATTTTCGAATACTTTTATACGAAATTGATGTTCACACAGTCAGTTTTGTTTTCAGAGCAGGACAAAACATCTGATATATCGAAATAGAAAGCTGCCACTGTCTCGCCCTGGTTAAAAAACCACTACGCACTGGTAGGTATGTTTTGATGCTGGGATGCTGGTTTAAGCTGGTCCTTTGCTGGTTCATGCTGGTCCTTGACCAGCAACATGACCAGCAAAAACCAGCAAAGGACCATCTTAAACCAGCATTAAAACATACCTACCAGCATATGCTGGTTTTTTCACCAGGGTGATCACATCAGAAATAATCCAACGGCAATAATGCGAAAGAAAAACTTCCGGATACTTAAAGAACACTAATTTTAAATTAAATTAAAGTGACAGCCTGTTTACATAATAAAAAAATAAAAAATTAAGTTTTCACAAAATAAATTTAATATGAAATTTCTATGAAAATGTAGCCATTTGCAGTAATATTGAAAACTTTACTGCAGAAATATTGAACTGAATCGTGAAACCAGTGAAGATTCACACTCTTATTTTTAAGATGGCAGTACTGACATAGAGATTCCAACTATAAACAAAAAGCAAAGAAATGGCAATTTTGGTTAAAATGTAAGATTGTAAAGATGCATTTGCACAGCAGAAGAATTAATTGGGGAAAAAAATGTAGATCAAGAATCGTTTTGTCGATCGTGAAGTGCCTGAAGATTCCCAACCCGTACTTTGGTCAGGGTAAAATGTGATACAGTATGAATGCTTGTGTTAATGGCATTGTTTACAGTTGGTTATTGATAAAACCTGGCTAGGAGAAGACACTTATTGCCTCTTGGTTGCAGTGTAAATGTGTGTAACTGGGGCTTAACACAGGAAAATGCAAATAGAAGTATTTTTTGACATTAACTTTAGGATTCCACTGTATATATAATCTTCAGCTAATTCTGCACAACATTTTCACAAATACATCTTGTCATGTTCTCTTCCTCTTTATCAGCCTATCTTCAGACTGTCCAGGCCGCCATGATACTGGCCACTATGTTGTGCTGTGTGGGTTTCTTTGTCTTCATCCTTCAGCTCTTCCGTCTGAAGCAGGGCGAGAGATTTGTCTTCACAGCCATCATCCAGCTCTTGTCCAGTGAGTTCATTCCCACAGTATATATTTCAAGTCATTATTAGCTGCACAATTGTGCTTCCTTAGTTATTGTCTGTGTACTATGCAAAGAAAATTGTAGTCTCAGGTCATGAGAGGTCTGGAATCACCTTGAAATATCTGTACTGTAGTTTTCATGTCATCTTTCTAGTCTGTTAATTGCCCCAGCTTTGAAGGACTGACTTTGTAATATGGACACTGGAAAACTTTTTACGATTTTTAGCACAAGTACGTTTGAAGAGTTTATTTAAAAAAACTTGATTATTATTTATTTTCAGAAATAATGTTTCAATCAAACTGCAGTTGGGTTATTTTGATTAAGTATATATATAGGGTTCAGATCACGCTATATGTGGAGAATAATGCACAACATTATCATTATTCTTTTTTTTTTTTTAAATGGCGTTTATCAGTTTTTGCACATAAACTCTTAATTTAAAGAAATAGTTCATCCAAAATTGAAAGTTTACTCACCCTCAGATCATCAAGGATGTAGATGAGTTTCTTCTTCAGATCAGATTTGGAGAAATTTAGTATTTAAATCACCTGCTCACCATCGAATCCTCTGCAGTGAATGGGTGCCATCAGAATGAGTCAAAGCAGCAGATAAAAATGGCACAGTTATCCAGAAGTAATCCACATGACTCCAGTCCATCACTTAATTTCTTGCATGTTTGTAAGAAATGCATCCATCATTTAGTTGTTTTGAATTTCAAACCGTTGCTTCTGGCTAAAACATGAGTCCTTTATTTGTAAAGAAAACAGTATGAAATAGTTTAAAACAAATATGCAGATGGACTGTGAAGTGTCCCAACAGGGGGATAGACTTTTTCACTTGAGGAAGCATTAAAAAGGATTCAGGTTAAAACACCTTGATGATTTTGTTTCAAACAAACACAGCTTTTCACTTCACAAGATGTTAAATGATGGACTGGAGTTGTATGCATTACACTGTGATGTTTTTGTCAGCTGGAGTCTTATTCTGACGGCACCCATTCACTGCAGAGTATCCGCCGGTGAGCAAATTATGTAATGCCAAACTTTTCCCAATCTGTTCCAATGAAGAAACAAACTCATCTACATCTTGAATAACCTCAGATTTGTAGAACAAAAATGTCTTTCTTTCTTCAGTTGTAAAGAAATTGTTTCTTGAGGAAAACATTCCAGGATTTCTCTCCATATAATGGACTTCTATGGTGCCTCCGAGTTTAAACTTCCATAATGAAAGCGCTCTAAACAATCCCAGCTGAAGAAGGAAAGAAGAAGGGTCTTATCTAGCGAAACGATTGGTTATTTTCCAAAAAAATCTTACAATACTTTTTTAAAACCTCAGATGCTGGTCTTGTGTATTCTCTGCGAACAGCATACAAACTCTGTGTATTCCGGTTCATGACAGTTAGGGTGTGTCGAAAAACTCCCATCTCATTTTCTCCTCCAACTTCAAAATTATCCTACATCACTATTTTACCTTTTTCTGTAAGGGAGTTTGATCTTCTTTGCACGTTCACTTTGTGAACACTGGGTCAGTACTTCTGTAGTGATGTAGGACGATTTTGTGGTGGAGGAACAAATGAGATGGGAGTTTTCCCAACTGTATTGACCCGAATTACACAGCGTTCGCATGGGCATAACAGAGAATAGATGAGTGTTTGAGGTTGAAAATTTTTTTTTTTTTTTTAGAAAATAACCAATCGTTTTGCTAGATAAAACTTCTTCCTCAGCTGGGATCATTTAGAGCCCTTTGAAGCTGCATCTAAACTGCATTTCGGAAGTTCAAACTCGCAGGCACCATAGAAGTCCACTTGGATGACAAGGGGGTGAGTAAATTATCTGTAAATTTTTGTTCTGGAAGTGAACTTCTCCTTTAAAGAATCTTTTGTGTATACAAAAAGTAGAATTTTCTAAAATGTTTGTATTGTATTGTTTGTTGAATGTTGAATCTGTATCTGTCAAGCCTGTGAACCTTAAAGGAATCCTTGTGTCGTTCCAAACCCGTAAGACCTTTGTTCATCTTTAGAACACAAATTAAGATAGTTTTGATTAAATCCGAGCTTTGTTGAATAAAGTTGTTTTTTTGTTTTCAAATAATTTTCGTAGATTCGTAACATTATGGTTGAAGCACTAATGTCACATGGACTATTTTAATAACTTTTCTGGGTCTTGAACGTATCAGTTGTGTTGCTGTCTATGCAGGGTCAGAAAGCTCTCGGATTTAATTAAAAGTATCTTAATTTGTGTTCTGAAAGATGAACGAAGGTCTTATAGGTTTGGGTCGACATGAGGGTGAGTAGTTAATGAGAGATTTTTCATTTTTGTGTGAACCTTTAAATACAAGCAACCAACTGTAAATTGCTCCTTTTTTCCTTCCACAGCTTTCTGTGTGATGATTGGTGCATCCATCTACACAGCAGAGCACTTAAATTTCAAAGACAAGGCTTATGAGGATGGAAACTTTGGGTACGCCTTCGTCGTGGCCTGGGTCGCGTTCCCCATGACGTTGCTGAGCGGCTTGATGTATCTAGTGCTAAGAAAACGCAAATAAAGCACAACACACCACCTCACTAGCTGCCACCAGCTACAGCCTTAGCCAAGAGACTTTATTTGTAATGATACTTGTTTTTATATGTAGATTCAATACTTGCCGAAGTTAGAATGAAGTAGATCATCTTATAATATTAATCTCTGCATACTGGAAACTTAATTAGATTTTATTCATAGTATGTCACTTTTTCTTAACCTTGCTGTGTATAATTTAGTTTTACCTGCCCATTAAGAAGTGCTGTGATTTAGAGAGATGAAATATTGAGGAGAAAAACAGGAGTGGGAGATATAATAGGACATATTTATAACATGGAACCACTATGGGCTTGACATGTATTCATACACAATGCGCGATGTGAAATTGGCCTTAATAACACGCTAGTGTGATGTTTCCTGGTCATTACATATGTGCCTGGGGAAAAAGTCAAGAAGAAAATCTGAAATATTGTGCTGCCAGTTTACTGAGCACTATATCATACTTGAAGCTGAACAAATTATCAATATTAGTGGCACGATGTGTTCTCGTGTATAGGTTTTTTTTCTTTTTTGTAAAATATTCTTTTAGTGTTGACTAATTATATTGCATGGTTATTTGTTTGCAGCATTTAATTGGAAATCACTATTAACATAAGTACAGATTTGTAGTTCTTTAAGCATTGTGTTTGATTAGGGCACTTGGGATTTATGTCATGCTCACGCGAATAACCTTAAGATGATGGTGTTGGTGAAGCACACCAATGGTTTGAGTTTTCCTGTCTTGTATGTAATCATTTCATCCTCAGTTCTGCTGTGGAATTAAAAGCAATTAGCTAATATTACTTAGGCGAAAGTGAAGTTAAGCTGTATTTATTAAGACTAACTGCATTGTTGCTGTTAATATTTTTTTTGTAATGAAGTATTATATCAACAGGCCTGAACGTGTTTGTTTAATGCTTTAATGCTTTTCAGAAGGTTTTAATGAATACTAGTGAAGGCTTTTGTAATTGGAATGAAACCACAATGGCAGCTTCGTTTATAAATGTCTGCTGAGTTGTTCAGGTCAGGTCTGTTTCTGGAGACTGATCCCCACCAAGGGCTCAATATTGTTCTTTTTTTTTTAATCAAATAAATGTATTTTACAAATAAATTATGCTTTGAGACTCTTTTATGTTCTGATGTACAAAAATGATTGCAGCAGTTTTGATCGAAGTCATTTCAGTCATGAAAAAAAGCAATATAGCCAAACTATTACATAATATGTACGTAACATGTTATGTCATAAAAGCAATAGTTACAATAAAAAAAATACATGTGCAAAAGTGCCTGAAATAAATCTTTCATCCTCTTAGTTTAATGCAAATGTCACTTCTATAACATTTTCAGTTTTTCCAGGTTAAGCATTAATGTAAGATCTCGTGTGTGCAAAACAAAATCATTAATAATAATAATTTAATGGAACATTTTAATGAGACACAGTGTTGGAAATTAGTGTACTTGAATTAAAATTGATGTGGAGCAGTACTCTCAAGCTTAATGTGCAGATGTTTTCCCATTTCAAAATATTAACTTAAAGTACAATTTCCTACTTAACATACACATAATTTATATATAATATGCTTGTGTAAACGACTGTGTAAGTAATTCTTAAAAAAAAAAAAAGAAGTTGCATTAATTTTGGTCTGCTTTGAGATGCTGACACCATTTTTAGAAAATGTATTTAATGTCACAATTGATACAAACCTTGCTTAATCTGTGAAATGATAAAGATGAAGTCAAGTAAAATATTTAATTATTTTTCCACCAGCATTTTGATCACTAGGTATTACCTATTGTAATTGTTACAATGGTCAGCGATCTACACGTAAAACGGATCGTGCAGACCAAACCGTAAGGCGAAGAGACTTGAAACTTAGAGGGATGGTAGTACTCACACCGCTGAAAACATCACCAAGGCTCACCCAAATTGGCCTGATGGAGGTGCTACAGCGATCAAAAGTACGAAATTGCTCATAACTCCTAAATTACGTTGTTGGAATCCTTGCCAAAGTTTTTTTGTTGGGATATTTCGCATTTTTGAAAAACCTACTTTTGCGAACTAGTCCTAGGTTTTTCCAACCAACCCCATACACTCTAAAAAGTGCTGGGTTAAAAAATAACCCAACCTTAACCCAGCCGCTGGGTAACTATGGGACAGAACACGCGTTGGGTTGTTTTGACCCAAGTGCTGGGTTTAACCATTTGACCCAGAATGCTGGGTTGTTTATTTGACCCAACCAGTGGGTCAGGTTAACTGTGTTGCTGGGTTAAACATAACCTAATCACTGGGTTATTTGTTGTCTTATTGCCTTGCTACCTTTATATTTACCAATAATAAATAATCACAAAAGAATGTAAAATTATTATTGCTTTTCTGCAATACAGTTAGAAAAACAAAAAAATACAACTGTAAACATCAATTTTCATTAGTTTTATTTCTTTTTTTAAACAATTTTCAAATGGGTGCAGCTGTCACACATTTTATCCAACCATTAGAGACACATAAAACAACAACTTTAGTAGATCAGTTAATTTAAAACACAAAACTGTGTAAACTAGGCACTGTAGATTCCCATTCTTTAATCAACATTGCAGCAGCAGAACACTCAAAAATTAATTATTACCATATGAGAATCGTTCCAAACTTTGTGCTATTAAAACAAAGCCAAACAAAGTGTCCACCAGACAATACATATGACAATTTAAAACATGTTACAAGTGGCCAGAAAAAAAACTGTTGTCCATCAATATAATATAGTGCAAGATGGAGAAATTCCCAGGCAACAAGTCCGCTTCAGTGGCACGGCCCGTAACAAAGGCGAAGGTCTGGGATGTCGTTGTCTCGTCCCCAAGGCACAAATCCACCATGCTGGTCCCCACCTGTTAATTATACGACACTTAGTCTTGAAGACACTTAGGCCTGAAAAAAAAAAAAAATTCTCATTTTAGAAGAAAACTTCAAACTGCACATTTTTAGTCTTTTACATCTGAACACTTCATACAGTGGTGGCCAAAGTGATTGGAACACTAGTATTTTCACCAGCTAGTCAATATACCAGCTAGCTTCCAGACTTCTGTGGTGGTGGTTCTGTGGACCCTTCCCCCAGAATGGGCAGGACTTTGAAAGCATTCTCCCCTTTAACATCTAGACCATAAGAATAATACAGTGCAAACTGTGAAACTTATCTCATAATCAAAACAACACATTGAAACACTTTCATATGAAAATTTCTTCATTCCTTTAAATAATGTTTAAAAATTGTAATAAAAATAAATAAAAATTATAATGGTATTAATGCAAATGAATCCCCACACCCATTCAACTACTGCAGGTTAAGTTTAGGTATGGGGTGGGATTCAGGGATGTAGAATATGCTCATTCAGAATAAGGCATCAGTATGTGCTTTAGAAGTACTAATTAACAGCCAATACGCAAACTAATAAGCAACTAGTTAAGTGTTACTGTACCATTGTATTTACCAGTTGATGTATCAAATACAGTTGAATTTTGTTTCTATAGATTGACATAAGAAATACCTTACCTGAAGTCATGTCACCCAGCCCTTTCTATCTTGCTGGGCATACACAACAGTTTGATCTGCAATTGTAGCCCAGTCTACAAAAAGTCTGCCTCTGGATGTAGCTTCCTGAAGTCTTGTGAAATCTGATCAAATTTGAAAAACAAAAAACAAAACAAAATAAAACAAAAAACAAAAAAAAAAAACCCCCACAAATGTGGTTAAATAAGATAAAGCTTTTAAATGTTAGATTGACTGTTTGATTTTATTGCCATACCAGTAACTATGGTTATTTTAATGAAAAGATCAAATTCTAAAACAAATCATGGTTATTGAATGTTACTGAATGATGTAACTCACCTTCAAATGTTTTAAACAAGGTATCAAGCTGCCTTTCCTTCATCTTCTCTATTACAAAGCTGTTCATCTGCACCAGCAAGAATCTCACATATCTAGAATTAAATTTCAGATTTTGAAAATTAGAATTTCACAAAACTGTTTTTACAATGACTTATTTTATATAGAAAGCAGGTTAATGTGTTTACATGCAGCACAATCGTTTAAACACAGATCAGTTCTATCGGTCTTTGTCAGTCACGTGCGTTTATTATGTGTGACGTCACCGAGGCGCCATTTTGAAGGTATCGTTGCGTTGAGCAGTGAACTGAGAGTGTACAGAGCCGTAAAGTAAAGACCATTTAAATCATCATAGTGGAAAAACAGAAGCAAACCAAGTAGATATGGGACCGAGATAATCTCAGCTTAATGTAGTAACAATGCTATATTTTATTTTATTTTTTCCGCAGACTGATTTCCATTTGTATTGCCATAGTTTTACTACACATACCATGGTTAATTTTCGTAAGAGCGCTATTAAAATAGATGAATGAATACACGGGCGTTGCCTTAAAGAAATAACAATGTTGAACATTTTAGCCAATTAATCTTACACAGTATAACGCATTGACAGCGTGATTTGAGTATTAAGAATTTTGGCATAAACGTGTGAATTACATACAGTGAAATGACTGTGAATGAAAAATGACAGAATAAAGACTAAAATTTAATACAAATGAATAAACAAGTTGATTCTGATCTTCATCAGATTCATCAGGTCTCACACACACTGCAGCACTGACACAGTGTGGTGAAATCACGAATGTTTACGAGCCATGGGTTTCTCAGATCGGTACGTTGGATTAAAACTACAAGTTCCATTGCGTTTGGAAAATTCTGTGCACAGTAATCATCAGAATATTTCTTCACCTGTCTCTGAAAATGTCCGGAGTTTGAAATCATCCTGCAGATGCTCATTTTAACAGGCTTTAATTCAACTAGTGATTACAGCATATTGAAAAATATATATAACCGGAAGAATCGATACACTGCTTCGACAAGCACTTCCAGTGTTCAATTCCAGTGCGATAAGGGTCCATTAACCAGGCTTTATCTCCACACAGCTGTGTGCTCCGTCTCACCTGAGAAGATCAGTTTCTCCTTCATGAGGTTGACGTCACGACTCGGCCGACGTACTACAGCGCTTAGCATGATCTGCTCAGGGATGTAGCTGCGCATACCACTCATCTTCCACCTGAGGAAAAAAACATGACAACATACAGTCAACAAAACACACTTCTGAGGCTTTGAAAGTGCCACAAAGTTCTGCTCATTAAGTATTGGATCTTGGAATATTTAATGAGATAAAGTGACTGAGAACACTTAAAAGGATTAAAGAGCAACACTAAAGTAAAAGCACTAAGAATGATAATTACTGGAACGAAAAATACACACAGACATGAGAAACAGAACAAATCAAGACCCTAAAATACTCATCCTCATTACCTGATCAGGTGATAGCTGAGCAATTTCAGCGAGCAGCGGAGGAAAGGCGCATGCAAAGAGCACAGGACAGAGAGAAAATGGAAAGTAGAGATTGCAAAGTAGAAAAGAGCAGAGCCATCAGTTCAAAAGCGCCCGGCCGCCGAGCAGAGATATGGCAAGCGTGCTAACTACAAAACAACCTAACATTAACGCCAAGGACTGCTTTCGTGCAAATGTGTGCGAGCACAGAAATAGTCATGTTGAAGATTAAAGCCACTACTGACACAGCAAAATAGCTTCCAGTATTAAAAAGCATTAAGAAACAACTTGAAGGACATAAAAGAGATGCACTTACTTCTGAAAAATGAAGATGCCGATGACAATTGCCACAGATATTAAATCTGAGGTGATCCATATCAGGCCATATTCTTCCGCACTCTACCAAACATGTTAAAGCAGCATTTAGCCATTAGATATCAATATAAAAAAGGCTAATTAGGAGAAAAAACAAGCAGAATCCTAATAAAATAAAAATCGCAATATATATAAAACTGTACACTGCTAGTCAGAAGTTTATGAACCGTAAGATTTTGAAATGTTTTTTACAGAAGTGTCTTCTGTTCACCAAGCCTGCATTTATTTGATCCAAAGTACAGCAAAAACAGTAAAATTCTGAAATATTTTTACTATTTAAAATAACTGTTTTCTATTTGATTATATTTTAAAATGTAATTCATTCTTGTGATTTCAAAGCTACATTTTTAGCATCATTACTCCAGTCACATGATCCTTCAGAAAGCATTGTAATATTCTGATTTGCTGCTCAAACATTTATTATTATTATTATTATGATGATGTTAAAAACAGCTGAGTATAACTTTTTTCAGGTTGCTTTGAATAGAAAGTTCAGAAGAACAGCATTTATCTGAAATAGAAATCTTTTGTAACATTACAAATGTCTTTACCATCATTTTTGATTAATTTAAAGGTATAGTGTATAAGGTTACAAAAGCTTTTTATTTCAGATAAATGCTGATCGTTGGATCTTTCTATTCATCAAAGAATCCTGAAAAACAATGTACTCAACTGTTTTAAATATTGATAATAATAATAAATGTTTCTTGAACAGCAAATCAGCATATTAGAATGATTTCTAAAGGGTCATGAGACACTGAAGACTGGAGTAATGCTGAAAATTTAGCTTTGATCAAAGGAATAATCAGATTTTTAAAATATACAAATTAAAAGCTGTCATTTGAAATATTAAAAATATTTCAAAATGTAACTTTTGCTGTAATTTGGATAAAATAAATGCAGGCTTTGTAAGCAGAAGAGACTTCTTTAAAAACATAAAAAAAATCTTACTGTTCAAAAACTTTTGATTGGTTGTGTATATCTCATAGGTCTAAATGTGTCTAAAAGTACTATTTCCAGGGAATTTTTGAAGTATTTCGAAGCTTTTGGAGCCCACAATCCCTTTCCACTACAGATTTTTCTGATGCAAATGTATGCAACTATTTGCAAAATTAGTTAGTGATCTTGCATCATATATTAAGCATGCCAATTTAAAATCTACAGTACTCTGTGGAATGGGTGGTAAAATGTGTAAAAGTGGGCCAAGATTCTCTACATCCTCCTTGGAAGCTGACAGCATAATTGAATTAGCCATTCAATGAACATCTGGTCAACGTGTAGGACTTCATGAATGACAGGCGTTCCAAATCTAGCCTGTGTATTTGAATGTGATTACAGCTGATTGATATAAAAAACTGAAAATTTACTCACCTTGCAAGCTGTCCAGATTGTAGATGAGCTTGTCTCTTCAACACAACAGATTTGTAGAAATTTAGCATTATATCACTTGCCCTCCAATGGATCCTCTGCAGTGAATGGGTGCCACCAGATTGAGAGTTCAAACAGCTAATAAAAACATCAATATAATCCGTAAGTAATTTACACGACTCCACTCTATCATTTAACATCTTGTAAAGTGAAAAGTTGCATGTTTGTGGAGTGGGCCCTTACACTTATAGGGCATTGCAAGCCCTCTGAGGCGTAAGCCAGGGCGTTATTTACAGCATTTTTTATTTTAAAATTGACAAACACGTTATTTACAGCGGCACTCATTATCCCCTAAACAGCGTAATTTAAAATAATTTTTTTATTTTGCATTTTACTAGTTTCTTCACTTGAAAATTGTCAAACGGCATTATTTACGTTGTTTTTAACTGCAGAAAGCGCCATCAGTTGCTGCACTCATTATCTCCTAAACCAGACCTGGGCAAACTCGGCCTTGGAGGGCCAGCGTCCCTGCAGAGTTTAGCTCCAACCCTGATAAAACTCACCTGTTTATAACTTTCTAGTAAACCTGAAGACACTGATTAGCTTGTTCAGGTGTGTTTAATCAGAATTAAAGCTAAACTCTGCAGAGACACTGACCCTCCAGGACCGAGTCTGCCCAGGCCTGCCCTAAATGGTGTAACTTAAATTAATTATTTTTATTATTATTATTTTTTTAAACTGTCAAACAGCATTATTTACGGCATTTTAAACGACAGAAAGTGACGCCAGTTGCAGTGCTCATTATCCCCTAAACGGCGTAACTTAAATAATTTTTTTAATTTTTGTATTTGCATTTAACTAGTTTCTTTATTTGAAAATTGTCAATCGGTGTTATTTACAGTGTTTTAAACTGCAGAAAACGCCGTCAGTTGCGGCACTCATTATCCCTTAAACTACAAAATTATTTTTGTAGTCAACAATCTCACGAGAAGCTGTCTTTGACACCATCCGTCACCCACCGAGCGATGCCTCACTACTGATCTCTCACTGACAGTGCGAGAATATAGAGCAGCGTCTCGCTATGGTAAGAGTGCTTCAGGTGAACGTTGGGCGAGTGAGACAGTCACACCACCTGATGCCTCGGCTCATTCCCATAGATATGGTGTGATGGGACAGCACTCACCACCCAATGTTATCCACCACCACTATCCAAGACAGCAATCCCATGAACAATTGACTACAGACGCAAATCCATAATTTTTTTTTTTTATGTTTATTTTCCATATGACTAGATTTTTTATTTCAAAATTGTCAAAATGGCGTAATTTAATTTAAATTAGTTTATTCATTTTGCATAATACTAGTTTTCTGTTTTGAAAATTGTCAAACTGCATTATTTACGGTGCTTTAAACGGCAGAAAACGGCATTAGTTGTGGCGCTCATTATCCCCTAAATGGCGTAAATTAATTTTATTTATTTTTTTTAATTTTGCATTTTACTAGTTTTATTATTTGAAAATTGTCAAACGGCGTTATTTAATGTCAATTTATTGTCAAACGTAAGAAAGCACAGTCAGTTGCTGCACTCATTATCCCCTAAACCAGACCTGGGCAAACTCGGTCCTGGAGGGCTGGTGTCCCTGCAGAGTTTAGCTCCAACCCTGATAAAACTCACCCATTTGTAACTTTCTAGTAAACCTGAAGACACTGATTAGCTTGTTCAGGTGTGTTTAATCAGGGTTGAAGGTAAACTCTACAGGGACACTGGCCCTCCAAGGCCAAGTCTGCTTAGGCCTGCCCTAAATGGCGTAACTTAAATTTATTTATTTTTTTCTTTTCCATTTTACTATTATTTATTTATTTTTTTTAACTGTCAAACGGCATTATTTACGGCATTTTAGACAACAGAAAGCGACATCAGTTGTGGCACTCATTACCCCCTAAATGGCGTAAACTAACTTTGTTTTTTTTGCATTTTACTTTTATTATTTGAAAATTGTCAAACGGCATTATTTAATGTCAATTTATTGTCAA